>JAQZBX010013246.1:0-40108 GCA_029593785.1 Cabassous unicinctus | reverse complement strand
TCACTTCTGAGCCAGTATCTAAGAATCCCCAAAGTGTCTGATCATTTCCTTCTCCCCAATGTACAGCTACTCTGATAAAGGGTCATAGGTCTCTTTAGGGAAGGCTGGAAGGAAGATTAACAATATAAATTCTTGGCACTGTAGCAGGGTCCTTCCCTTTATTCGGGGCATTCTTGGTGTAAATTGTCTCAAGTCTGGGAATTGATGAGGGGATGTGACTACATTTTTGTAATTCAGTTAGACTTTTTTCACTTACCCATGAGCGCTTCTGCTTATATAGATCCAGTAAGAATTTAGTAGATTGCCCATCTATTTTACTTCTAGGTAGCCCATGATCTAGTAGCCAATGTAATAGGTCTCTGCAAGTCAGACTTATTTTGATTGCAGCTTTGAGTCTGCTCTCCATTATAGTAGCCACACCCACCTTGTTTGTTTGTTTTTAGCCCTCCCCCGCCCCCCACCCCCTTTGTTTGCACTCGGTCGCTCATCTTCTCTTTAGGAGGCATCGGGAACCAAAAGTCTGAAATCCCATGTGGGAGAGAGGCTCTCAATCACTTGAGCCACTTCAGCTCCCTGGTTTGTTGATTCTCTCATTATCTTTATTCTTTGTATCTTTTTGTTGCATCATCTTGTTGTGTCAGCTCACTGCACCTGCCTGTCACGCCAGCTCACCTTCTCCAGGAGTCCCTGGGAATGGAACCCAGGACCTCCCATGTGGTAGGCGGGAACTCAGTCACTTGAGCCATCCACTTCCCCCCATTGTGTTTAAGGATCCAAGTTCAGTAACAACAGTTCCCAAAGTAATATCTGACATACAGAGAAAAGCAACCACAGAGCTCTCCAAGGATGATGGAGTTAGTCTCACAAATTTATTCCTCACAGTCCTTGTGAAAGGTGTGTCTTCTGGACATTCCTCGAGTGGGTGAGCTGACTTTATGTAAGAAATATACTCAAACATTCCAGTTTCTCTAAGCCTTTGGGTCCTTTCATCTACATTATACCAAGGCAGTTCCAGCATTTTAACCCCAGGCAATGTAGGCCACCTTTTGTCCATGTTTCAGCCAACCACCTGAACAAATGGTTAAAGCCCTTTCTAACGCCTTGAGTAACAATACTGAATCCAGAATCTTGCTGCTTAGTGGGTCCATATCATTCAATTCAGGCTGATCCAATTTCCTTCCATCATTGTCCTATACCCTTAGTATCCATCACTACACATATTCCCCTGATTTCTATCTATATAAATTAGAAAAATCATGTAGTTCTTTTAGGCACCTCCTCCTGGGTCACACTTTGTATTTCAACGTTTTGGGGCTTGTTGGGACTTCAGTCTACTGATAGATCTGGAAGAAAAGGTAGTGGAGGTGGTCATAAGAAGAAGTAGAAGTACCTTCTACTTATCTCAGGACATTCCATTGCAGTTTTATCTGGTGAAAAAGGATTAATCTCTTCAGACAGAGAAGTGAGGACTGTTTCCTCAGGGGAGGTGGTTACAGGTTTATCAGGCACAGCAGGGTTAATCTCTTCAGGTGACGGCTGATGGCAGATTCCTCAGGGCAGACTAGAGGTTGGGAGGTTAGTTCCTCAGGACATGTCATCACAGGTTTATCTGGCAAAGACTCAGCAGAATCTAGGGTTTCAATATCCCCACCACCATCATTAACAACCCATATGTCCCCATTCCAATTTTCAGTATCCCATTCCTTTCCAATCAATGCCCTCACTTTAACAGCAGACACCTTACAAGGCTGGGAATTTAGTTTATGTTGTAACTCAGCCACTCACACAATGAGACTCTTGGTCAGGTTTTCAGAAATCTCAAGTCTGTAGCTTCATGAAGTAATATTTTCTTCAGGGTGCACATAGAAACTTTCATGTCCTTTATGTAGTGTTTATGTTGAGAATTTGAAGCCTTGAGCTCATCTCTTTCTTTTATAACTGTATCCAGCATATTTAGGAACAACCAGCCAACATCATACCTTTTAACTCCACAAAACTCTTTGAAGGTGTCAAAAACACTCTCACCCAGAGCCTTGCCTCTCATAAGCATTTGAGTAGCCCTATCCAGTGCTGATATTTTGTATATCTCTGTTACCAAATCACTCCATGGACTATTAGTGCCATCTTGATTGTCGGAAAGAGTAATTGGTGCCTTTGAGTACAATCAGAGTAGAGAACCAACTCCAAAAACCCAAGAACCATATCAGAAATCTCATCCTTAGGATTCTGCTTCTCAAGAACTACTCCTGGTACCAAAGCTGTATTAGTCAGAGTTCTCTAGGGAAACAGAACCTATGGGAGATAAATATATATGTAATGTAAATATTAGTCTCATGGGACTCTGGGGATGGATAAAGTCAAATCTGTAGGGCAGGGTGTAAGCTGGGAACTGATAAATTTCCCCAGGAGAAGCTGGCTGGCTGAAGTACATATAGAAATTCTCTGACTGCTGAGATCATCACTTCTCCTTTTAAAGCCTTCAACTAATGGATGAGACTTCTCTCCTTGTTGAAGGCAACCTCCTCAGTTGATTGTTTAGGTAATCAGCCATAGATGCAATCAACTAACTGATAATTTACATCCATGAAATATCCTTACAGTAACAATCAGGTCAGTTCTTGCTTGACCAAACAACTGGATATCATAACCTGACCAAGTTGACACTTGAACTTAACCATCACAGATAATATTGACATCTTAACAATATTTAGCTCTCCAATCTATAAGTATAATATATCTTTCATTTATTTGTCTTCAACATGTTTAGCAATGATTTATAGTTTTCTGTGTACAAGTCCTTAACATACTTGATTAAATTTATTCCTAGATATTCTTTTAGTTGCTATGAATTTTTACATTTATTTACAGAGTTGTGAAACCATAACCACAATCAATTTTAAAACATTTTCATAACTTAAAAAATAATCCCCATACCCATGAGCAATCACTCTCCATTTCCCCTCAACTTCCCAATCCCTGGCAACCACCAATCTTCTTCCTGATTCTATAGATTTGCCTATCTGGACATTTCATGTAAATGGAAACATAATACTTGGTCTTTTCTGATGGGTTTCCTTTCACTTTATATTTCACTAAATATACTTTACAATATTCATCTGTGTTGTAGCATGTATCATGTCAGCATTACTTTTTGGGTTGCTCAAATATCTTGAATGTGGTCATGGAATGCTTCTTCATTCTGGCTCCTTTGTCTTTTGGACATGTCTCCATTAATGCTTAAGTATTTCCTTGATTTCTGGCACAGTAAGATGCCCCATGCTCACTTTGAACTTTCCTTTTCCCTGACCTAGAATCAGTTATTTATGCAATGAATCCAGAACTGCTTCAGTGGAGAAAGATACTTAGAAACCAAAATCTGGGTGCTATGGATGCCCATGGCTATTGGTTATCTTAATTTTAGACCCTTTCATTGGGCATTGCTAAGTAATATATGTTTTAAAAATCATGGGTGCAAACTTATAATGTGCCAGCCAGTGCAGAATAAAAAAGAGATATATTTTGTATTAGTAAAGATTTCAGAGTGTCCTTCACAGTACTGTTTATATTTAGTTGAAATTCCCACAGTGCCAATTAATGAGGAAAAAAATTGTATACAAGCAGTATAATTATAGGATGTACATTTTATAAGAGGAATGCTTATTTCTAAATTTAATTTCCTAAATTATCATAGTGACACAAAAATTATTATAATAAAATAATAAAAAAGAATCATGCATGGAGCGGGTGTAGCTCAGTGGTTGAGCACCTGCTTTGCATGTATGAGGTCCTGGTTTCAATCCTGGTACCTCTTAAATTTTTTTTTTTAATAAATAAAAATTTTTTAAAACTTTCCTTTCTAAAGGATATCCTCAGCCAATGTTTGGGAAGCAGGTGTAGCTCAGTGCTTAAGCATCTACTTCCCACATACAAGGTCTTGGGTTCAATCCCAGGTACCTCTTTTTTAAAAATCATAAAAAATTAAAAGAATCATAAGTTTTCTTGTTGATATTTCTTAATCATATTTAACATTACAGGATTTTCACTTAATTTTTTTATTGTGTGCTTTTGTCTCTTTTCTCTTACACTGCAAATCTTGGTTCTTAATAATATGACAAAATAACTTTTTGCCTTTATTGTATAAAAACTAGTTTCAAAACAATGATGCTGATATCATTACTAATAATAAAATTACTAAATTAGGGTAAAGATCTTTTATAGCCCTTTTTGTCCTTAGAATATACCTTACAAAGAGTATTCACTCAGAGTACCATATTCTAAAAGCTTTTATTATAATTTTTTGTGTAATTAATCTGTATCTACTGTGATATATAATTATGTTTATTTGTTGCTATTTATTTATAAATTTATTTGGAATTTATTAATTCCAAAGTTTGTTTTTCCATAATGTTTTTTTGAATGTGTAAAATAATTATGTTGGTTTGAATCTAAAAACTATATAAAAAGGTATATTCTTAGAAATCTCACTTCCTTCTCCCTTCTCCCATTTCTGCCCTTCCTCTTCAAGTAGCCATTTTTATTAGTTTCTGGTTCATCCTTTCAGTATTTTTGTTTCTTTGCAAATATAAGCAAAAAAGCATATATTATTGAATTTCATTCTCCCTTACTAAAGAATTATCCCATACTTATAAGTTGTTATGCCCCCACATCAACATACAGAACTCATCCTCAATCTTTTTAATAGCTGCATATTATTTCATTTCATGGGTATACAACAGTTTATTCAACCTAATTCCAACTGAGGAAATGTTATTTCTATTAAGTATTATAAATAATGTCCCAATGAATAGTGCTCTTTATTTTATTTTTGTACTTCTATAGGTATTTCTCCTTGGCCTCAGAAAGAGAGTCTGTTGGGTAACTTCAGTTGTCATGTATATCCTCATACATTGAAAACTCCACAGACTATGTTATAATTTTTGCTTTCAACAGTGATACATAATGTTAAGAGCAGAAAAGTAGTCGATTATATTTACTAAAATACTTAAAATTTCTTTACTCTTCTTACATAACTGAAGTTCCAAGTTTCTCTTTTATTATTTTCCTTCCGCCTAAAGAATTTTATTTCACATTTCTTTTAGAGCAGACTTACTGGTGACAAATTCTTAATTTGCCTTCATCTGAGAATGTCTTTATTGCACCATTATTCTTGAAGGATATTTTGCTGGATATAGATTTCTTGGTGGACAATCCTTTTCTTTCAGTACTTTAAAGATGTTATTCAACTATCATCTGGCCTCTGTGGTTTCTGATGTGAAACCCACAGTTGAGCAAATCATTGTTCCGCTGTATATAATGTGTCAGTTTACCCTGACTGCTTTCAAGAGTTTTTCTTTATCTTTGATTTTCAGCAGTTTGAGTATGGTGGTTTTCTGTGAGTTTATCCTGTTTGGGACCCATGAGTTCCTTAAATCTGTAAATGTATGTCTCACCTCCATTATAGACCATATTTCAAGTTCTGTTTCCCTCCTCAATTTGCCTGTTATTTATTGTTAGCTTTTCAGAGTTAACAAATACTTGCTTTTTTGTATTTTGTCCAGAGATTTTAGTTGTAATCATTTATAGAGGTAGGCTGCAAAAAGGTTACTCCTTTTTTTTTCCATTTAAAAAAATTTTATTGAAATATATCATTCATACATAAACATACATAAACCAAAAGTATAGTAAAGTAAAAGTTGTGAACTTACAAAACAAACATGCATATCATCATACAAGGCTCCCATACATCACCCCACCACCAACACCTTGCATTGGTGTGAAACATTTGTTACAAACTATGAAAGAGCATCATCAAAATATTACTACTAAAATTAGCCAATAATTTACATTTGGTATATTTTCCCCCAATCCACCCAATTATTAACACCTTCTATTAGTATTATATGTTTGTTATAGTTCATTAGAGAACATTCTCAAATTTGTTATGTTAACCACAGTCCATCTTCCACCACAAGATTCACTGTGTCATAAAGTCCCATGCCTTGTAGAATCCATTCAGAATGTACACTCAGTGGCTCTCATTTTCATCACAGAGCTGTGCTGTAATTACCACAGTCAATTTTATAATGTTTTCATTACTGCAGAAGGAAAAATCCCAAACCCCCTTATATCGCCTGTCTTAGTTTGCCAAAGGCTGCTGATGCAAAGTACCAGAAATGGCTTGGCTTTTATAATGGGAATTTTATTTGGGATAAAAGCTTACAGTTCCAGGGCTGCAAAATGTCCAAATCAAGGCACTGTCAGAGATGTTTTCTCACCAAAATCAGCTACTGGTAATCCTGGTGACCACCCATGTGGCGAAGATGGCTGCCGATCATTGCTGAGGTCTCTGCCTTCCCCTCCAGAATTTACCATCTCCCAGACCTCAGCTGTAGGCAACCAGGCATAGGACTTGTGTCTTTCCAGGCATCCTCTCTCACTCCCTCGGAGCTTCTCTGCCTTTCTGCAGCTGTAGGCAGACCTGGAGTCCTTTCTCTCACATGGCTGGATCAAAGATGGCAGAGCTCCCTTTTCCTGTGTGTATATGTCTCTCTGTGTGTCTCTGTTTATATCAGACCCAGCAAAAGGGTGGAGACTTAACCTGAGTCATGCCTGACTGATATAGTCCAAGCAAAAGAATCTCACACCCACAGGAATAGGTTAGTTCAAAAACATAATCTTTCTCTTTTGGGTATTCATAAAAGTATTTCAAACTATCACACCTCCCTATTGTTGTCCCTTAGAATTGGTATACTCTTCTTTGCCATTGCTGAAAAATATTACAATATTACTGTTAACTATTATCTAAAAGTTATATTAGTTGTAATTTTCCTGTGTATCACCATATTCTTAACATTTTGTAAAAGAAGAAGATTCTTATATTTATACTATTAAACACAATCTTCATCCACCACGAAAAACACTGTTATAGTCCCTGTATTATTGTCTAACTTCCTTTCAATTTACATTTATGTCCATAGACTACATCTTTAAGCCACAATCACATTTATAAATCAGCAGTGTTAGTTATACTCTCTATAACATGTTACCATCAACTCTATTCAATTCCACACTTTTACAATAAACCTTATCAAAAATTTTACATACGTTAGGCATCAGCTCCCATTCTCAACCCACATTCTATCTCCTAGTAACCTATACTCTAGAGTTTACCTCCATGAGTTTACTCATCATATTTAGTTCATATTAGTGAGACCACACAATATCTATCCTTTTGTGTCTGGCTTATTTCACTCAACATAATATCCTCAAGGTTCATCCATGTTGTCATATGCATCCCGACTTCATTTCTTCTTACAGCTGAATAGTATTCTATTGTATGTATATATCACATTTTGTTTATCCACTCTTCGGTTAATGGGAACTTGTGCTGTTTCCATATTTTAGCAATTGTGAATAATGCTGCTATGGATGCCAGTGTACAAATGTCAGTTCACATCCTTGATTTCAGTTTTTCTGAATATATTCCTAGAAACAGGATTGCTAGATCACATGGCATTTCTATATTCAGTTTATTGAGGTACCACAAACCGTCTTCCACAGAGACTGCACCATTCTACATTCCCACCAACAGTGAAGGAATGTTCCTATTTCTTCACATCCTCTCTAGCACTTGTAGTTTTCTGTTTTTTAAAATAATGGCTATTTTAAATATGAAATGATTTCTCACTGTAGTTTTTTGTTTGTTTGTTTGTTTAGGAGGTACCAGGGATTGAACCCAGGACCTCATACATGGGAAGCAGCTGCTCAACCACTGAGCTACATCTGCTTCCCTCTCATTGTAGTTTGGATCTGCATTTCCCTAATACCTAGTGATGTTGAATATTTTTTCACATGTTTTTGGCATTTGTATTTACTCTTTGGAAAAATCTCTATTCAAGACTTTTTAATTGGGTTACTTGTTGATCTTCTCAAAGAACCAACTTTCGGTTTTGTTGTTTCTCTCTATTCTTTTTTTGTTGTTGTTGTTCTCAATTTCATTTATTTCTGCTCTGATCTTTCTTATTTCTTTCCTTCAGCTTGGCTTGGGATTAATTTTCTCTTCTTTTTCTAGTTCCTCCAGGTGTGCAGCTAGGTCTTCGATCTTCATTTTCAATGTAATCATTGAGGGCTATAAATTTCCCTCTCAGCACTGTCTTTCTTGTATGCCATAGGTTTTCATGTTCATTTATCTTGAGATATTTACTGATTTCTCTTGCAATTTCTTCTTTGACCCACTGATTATTTAAGAGTGTGTGGTTTAATCTCCATAGACTTGTGATTTTTCCATTTAATTGTCCATTATTGTTTCCAGTTTCATTCCACTGTGTACATAGAAAGTGCTTTCTATAATTTCAATCTTTTTAAATTTATCAAGACCTGTCTTGTGACCCAACATATGGTCTATCCTGGAGAAGAGTCCATGAGCACTTGAAAGTAATGTATATCCTGCAGTTTTGGGGTGCCGTGTCTGTATACATCTACTAGGTCTAATTCATTTATCATAGTATTCAAGCTCTCTGATTCCTTATTTATATTCTGTCCAGATGTTCTATCCAATCCTGAGAGTGTTGTATTGAAGTCTCCAAGTATTATTATAGAGATATCTATTTCTCCTTTCAGTTTTGTCAGTATGTGCCTCATGTATCTTGGGGCACCCAGGTTAGGTGCACAAATATTTATTATAGTTATTTCTTCTTGGTGAATTGCCCCTTCTATTAATACATAATGACCTTTTTCATCTTTTATAACAGTTTTGCATTTAAAATCTATTTTGTCTGATATTAGTATCACTACTCCAGATCTTTTTTGGCTACTATTTGCATAAATATCTTTCTTTTTCCAACCTTTCACTTTCAACCTGATTGCGTCCTTATGTCTGAAGTGAGTCTCTTGTAGACAGCATATATATGGCTCATATTTTTTTAATCCATTCTGTCAGTCTATGGCTTTCCTTTTTCTTTTTCTTTTTTTTCTTTTTGAGGTACCAGGGCCAGAGATTGAAGCTAGGATCCCATATGTGGGAAGTCTCCACTCAATCACTGAGCCACATCAGCTTCCCTGAATTGTTTTTGTTGTTGTTGTTGTTGTTGTTGTTCATTTGCTAGTTTGCTTTTTGTTATTGTTTGTTTGTTTTTTAGGAGGCACCAGGAACCGAACCCAGGACCTCCCATGTGGGAAGCAGGCACTCAACTGCTTGAGCCATATCCACTCCCGGTCTATGTCTGGACATTACGTACTTTGTCCATTTTATTCTTTGTCCATTTTATCCTTCTGTTTTCATATCTTATTACTATCTGTCTTTTTACCCTTTAAGTTACCCCTAATAATCTTCATTTCTACACTCTTCTTCAAGTCTCTTGCCCTTGTCTTTTCCTTTTGAGCTGTAGCATTCCCTTTAGTATCTCTTGCAGATCTGGTCTTTTGGTAACATACTCTCAGTTTTTATTTGATCTGTGAAGACTTAAAATTCACTCTCATTTTTGAAGGACAGATTCACCAGATAGTCTTTTTGCCCCTTCTCCATTCTCTTCTTCTTCTGGGACACCAATGATGCATATGGTTGTGTGTTGCGTGTTGTCAAGCAATTCCCTGAGACACTATTCAATTTTTTCCATTCTTTTTTCTGTCTCTTCTCCTGTCTTTTCAAGTTCAGATGTTCTGTCCTCAATTTCATTTCTTCATGTTTCTGCCATTTCAGATCTGCTGTTATATGTCTCTAATGTGTTTTTAATCTCATCCATCACATCATTCATTCCCATATGCTCTATTACTTTTCTTTTCAAGCTTTCATATTGTTCTTTATGCTCACACAGTGTCTTCTTAATATCTTTATCTCTTTTGTCATATTTTCTTTCAACTGCTTGAATTCATTTAGGAGATTTGTGTGGTTATCACTGATAAGTTGTCTTAAATCCTGTGTTTTGTCAGGACTTTTGTTTATTCTTTGGCTGGGCCATCTTTTCCTGTTTCTTAATATGTCTTGTAATTTTTTACTGATGTCTAGGCATCTGATTATGTTTTCAAATTTACTCTGATGATCAATATCTCTCTCTTGTCCACTAGTTTTATTTCATGGCTCTTCTTTGGTGTTTGGTTCAACTTATTCTAAGTCTTTAAAATTTCCCGGCTTAAGTTATCAAAATTGTTTGTTTGTTTCTGTTTTCCTTAGGAGGCACCAGGAACTGAACCCGGGACCTCCCATGTGGGAAGCAGGCACTTAACTGCTTGAGCCACATCCACACTCCTACCAAAATGTCTAAAGATTCTATGTTCTACAATTGCTTCATAATGATCTTGACTTTCCCACCTATAGATGTCATATATATACTTGCATATTTTCTGTCTGCCTTTGAGAGCAGCATAAAAATGTGCAAAAATGTTAAATCCAACTACCACTGAATAAGGAGAGAGATATGGAAAGAATGTGTGAATCAGGAATATAACTGCCTTTCAAGGAGGAGAGAATTGAGCAGGTTATCTTGAAGTGACTTTCACTTGTAGAGAAGGAATAGATGTTGCATTTAAAACACTTGCTACTGTTTTAACATGTACATTATATTCCTTTGGTAAGCGCATTCTTGGTAATAACTTGTCAATTTTATATGAAAATTGAATTATTTTACTATGCTTCTTAATATATGTATGTGATTCTTTTGAGACCATTGGCTACTGCCAGCCTGAAGGAACAGACAAAAATCCCATTATCTCCTCAGGCCAGCCCTGTAAATGACTTTTACTCTTTTCAACACCCGAACAAATGAAGTCTCCTTTAATAAGATGTTTCATTATGTTTCTTTGAAATATCACAGAGATTCATGTTCACTTTTAACCTATATCAATCAATGGCTAAAAAAATAAAACAGGGAGATTTCACCATTGGAGCTATGCCCTTGGATCTTCACCTTTCTCTATGCTTTTACTTAATGATTCAACCATTCATTCACAGATATTTAAAATCACTTACTATGTGCCCGATTCTCTTCTAGATGGAGGTACAAGATAAGTTCCTCTTCTCCTGAAGCTTGGCATTTAATGGGGAAGACATAATTTGCAACTAAACACACATTTTTAAAAACTGTAATTTGACAAAGTGATTGTATTAGTTTCCTAGAGCTGCCACACAAATTGCCACAAACCAAGTAGTTAAAAACAATAGAGGGGTGCAGATGTAGCTCAGTGGCTGAGCACCTGCTTCCCATGTACAAGGTCCTGGGTACAATCCCTGGTACCTCAAACCAAAAAACAAAAATAAAATAAAACCAAAACAATAGAAATTTATTATCTCACAATTCAGGAGGCTACAAATCTGAAATCAAGGCAGGGCCATGCTCCCTCTGAAGGCTCTAAGGAAGAATCCTTTTTTTTGCCTTTCCCTAACTTCTGATGATTGCCAGCAATCCTTAGAGCTCCTTGCCCTGTAGCTGTATCACTCCAATTTTTGCCTCTCTTGTCACATGACGTTCTCCCTGTGTGTCTCTATGGCTTCACATGGCCTCCTTATAACAACACCAGTCATTGGATTTAGGACCCACCCTGATCCAGTATGACCGCATTTTAACTAAGCATGTCTATAGAGACCCTATTTCTAAAATATCACATTCAAAGCTCCAGGTAGACATGAATTTTGGGGTGACAATATTAAATCTAGTACAGTGATAAATGCTTTGAAGAAAATAAAATAGGGATTAGTTATAGAATGATGGGATAGAAGGGATTAATTTAGATTGGGTATTATTGGGAGGTTTTTCTGAGTAAGTGATATTTGAGCATGAACCTGACTGACACAAAAGTAAATCATGCAAATATCTAGAGGAAAAGTGTTCCACACAGATGGCACAGCATAAGGAACTGAAAGATACATTTAAGCATAATCACTTGGAGTAGGGATCTCTAGGTCTGTATGTTAGTTAAAGAATAATCTTTATTAGTTAACTAGTCACAGGCTTAACAGACTCTCCTTGACAGTTTGATTTCTACCTTTTTTCTACCTTTTGTAAGTCCATACCTGACCCCAGTCAGTCTTAAAGGTCATTTTTTAAAAACAACTTTTATTGAGATATAATTTACAAATGTCAGTCTAGCAAAAGGATCATCAATTTTATTGATTTTTTCATGGAGCCATCTTTATGGTTTTTTTTTATACTTTCTATGATTTTTAAAAATTCTCCATGTATCTCCACTCTAATCTTTGCTTTTTCCTTCTTTCTGTTTGCTTTGGTTTTAGTTGCTCTTTTTTTTTTTCAAGATCTTCTAGTTGTGAGATTAGGTCTCTTGATTTGTGATCTCTCTTCTTTGTTTATATAAGTTTTTAGAGCTATACATTTCCCTCTTAGCACTGCCTTTGCTGCATACTATAACTTTTGGTATGTTGTGTTTTCATTTTCATTTACCTCAAGATATTTCCTATTTCCATTGTGATTTCTTCTTTGACACATTGGTTGTTTAATGCACTGTATAAATTCCACATAATTATAAATTTTCCTGCGCGCTCTCTCTCTCTTCGTTATTCATTTTAAGCTTCATTCCATGGTAGTCAAAGAAGATATATTGTATGATTTCAATATTTTTTAATTTATTGAAATTTGTTTTGTTACCTAACATATGGTCTATCCCGGTGAATGATCCTTGTGCACTAGAGCAAAATGTGTATTCTGCTGCTGTTGGGTAAAGTGTTCTATGTATGTCTGTTAAATCAAGTTTATTTACAGTATCATTCAAGTCTGCTATTGCCTTATTGACCTGTCTAGATGTTTTATCCATTTTTGAAAGTGTTGCATTGAAGGCTTCTACTATTAATGTAAAATAGTCTATTTCTCTCTTCAAATCTGTCAATATTTGCTTCATAATTTGGGGACTCTGCCATTAGGTACATATATATTTATAATTGTATGTCTTCTTGTTGAATTGACCCTTTTATCAATATCTAGTGACCTTTTTTGTCCCTTTAGTAGTTTCTTTACTTAAAGTCTATTTTATCTGATATTAATATAGCTACTGCAGCTCTCTTTTGATTACTATTTGCATGATATATATTTTTCCATCCATTCATTTTTCAACCTACTTGTGTATTTGAATTTAAAGTGAGTCTCTTGTAAACAGCATACAGTGGGTCATGCTATTTTATCCATTCTGCCAGTCTCTGCCTTTTAATTGGAAAGTTTAATCCATTTACACTTAAAGTAACTACTGATATGCAGGATTTTCTTCTGTTATTTGCTATTTGGTCCTCTTGTCTTCCTTTAATGCCCACTTTCATATTTATTTAAAATTTATAAAAAATTTATTAAAAAATTTTGTATTGTAATTTGTATCCCTTCTTATATATTTTCTTTGTAGTACCATGGGACTTAAAATTAACATCCTAAATCTATAACAATCATATTTGATTTGATACCAACTTAACTTCAATAGCATATACATACACTGTTCCTGTATTATATCTTTATACATTGTATGTCAAAAACCATAGATTTATCATTACTTTTTTTTGTTTGTTTTTGTTTTTTCAGGAGGCACCAGGAATCAAACCTGGGACCTCCCATGTGGGAGGTGGGCTCTCAACCTTTTTAGCCACATCCGCTCCCTTATTACTTTTATGAATTTGCATTTAAGAAACTGTAAGAAGTAAAAAGTGGAGTTACATATAAAAAAAATACAATATAATAATACTGGCATTTTTAATTAATCATATAGTTACCTTTCTCAGAGGTCTTTCTTTCTTAATGCTGCTTCAACCCACTGTCTAGTGTCCTTTCCTTTCAGTTTGAAAGACTCCCTGTAGCATTGCTTGTAGGGCACATCTAGTGGTGATAAACTCTTATACACTTTGTTTATCTGGGAATGTCTTAATCACCCCCACATTTTTGAAAGACAGTCTTGACAGGTATAAAATTCTTAGTTCACAATTGTTTTCTTTCGGCACTTTAAATATTTCATCCCATTGTCTTCTTGCCTCTATGTTTCTGTTGAGAAATTGGGACTCCCTTTCACATAACACTTTTTTTTCTTGCAATTTTCAGATCTCTCTCCTTTCCTTCGTATTTGGCAGTTTCAGTACTATGAGTCTGGGCATGGTTCTCTTTGCATTTATACTGTTTTGGGTTCTTGAATGTGTATATTCATGTTTTTGTTAAATTTGGGAAGTTTCTTGCCATTATTTCTTTGAATAGTGTTTCTGCTCCTCTCTCTCTTTTTTCTCCTTCTGGGACTCCTACAATGCATATATTGGTATACTTGATGATGTCCCACAGTCTCTTAGGTGCCATTTGCTTTTTTGAAATTTTCTTTTTCCCCCACTGGTCTAGGCCACTTACCTGGCAGGGAATGAGCATGGTGTGTGTGTAAGGGGATGTGGACCATCTTCCCTGAGGTATCTAAGCCACTGGTCACTTTTCTTCTCAGCCCATGACTGCTACATTTGTCCATTTAAATTGAGCCATAAACATTGAGCAAGAGAGTACCCAGAGATCCCAAGTGGATCATTTGGGTGTCAAACACATTCCTCTCTGCTTCCATTGTGTAGCAGAATTAAATTGCAGAGATAAGAAGCAAATATTTCTCAAGCAGGTCACTGGGAATGATGGTAAGTTGTGCAACTCCTTCTTCCACCCTTTGAAACTCTTTCTGTTGGAGACATGGAATCTAGAGTTTATACTGGTGCCCTCTTCTTGCAGCTTCAAAAGGCTTCTAAAGGGTATTTCATCACTCCTAATTATTGTGGACTGTTATAGGATCTGTGGGGCATATTTTCATGTGTCCACTGCTGCAACTACTTTCCTGTAAAGTACATTCCTTGATCCAGTGCAACGTCGTACAATATTCCATTGATCCAATTCCAATGTCAGTGGATTATACATTCTGTTAGCCCCTGGCTAGTGATGCCAGTTGGTAACATGTGACCAGAAAAGACAAACCCATACTCAGAATAAGCATCAGTTCCTAGATGAATTGCTTTCCTTCCTATGTGGAAGGGAGCCAACATATTCAATTTGTCACCATGTGGCTATTTGGTCTCCTTGAGGAATGGTGATGTATCAAGGCCCAATATTGTCCTCTTTGGCTGGAAGGCTGGACACTCAACTGCAGTAGTACCTAGATCAGTCTTGGTAGGTGGGAACCTGTGCTATTGGACCCATGCATAGCCTCTACCTGGAGCCACATGCTGCTACTACATCTATGCACTAATTGTGCCAGTACTGAGTAGGCTGATGAAAAAGTCTGGCTGACATCAACTGGCTGATCTTAAACTTTGTGTCTATTCCCATAGGTCCATCCATATGCCTCTTTCTAGAGGTCTTTATTTCCAGTCTTCAAAATTGCCTCACTCCAGACTCCTGACCTACCATCCAAGCCATTTGGCCATGATTCTGGATATATAATTATTTCAAGCCACTTTTCTTTCCATACAAAGTGGATGATAATGGGCACAGCCCAAAGTTCAACCTCCTGGGAGACTTTCACATTACTTCTCTCTTTCTACAGCTGAAGTAAGCAGCAGTTCATTTTTGGCTTGGATCTGAGCTGATCTCTCACTGACTCAAGCTCAGCTTTGTTTCCCTTTGGCAACATTGGAACACACCATTTACCCATAGTTGCAGCTGAGGGAGAGAAAATGGTACAAAAGTGTTTGATGACATGGGGACCTGGGCCACCTGTTCATATTGCTTCCTTGTGCCCTCTGGTCCTGCTCATACCCAATCCTGGATGTACTACTTCCATCTTATGATGGATTGCTGCTCAGCCAGACTGTGCTGTAAGTCTAATAAAACCCAGTGCATGACAGGTAGTTCTACCATATGGTCATTTAATGCCTATTGTTGGTGATCTATCTATATCTGTTTTGACTAGCATGTCAGGAGCTATTATACTGTATGTATAAATTATGGTAATTATACATACAAATACATAATGTATATATTTTTATAAATATGTAATTATATAAAAACTATGATAATTATAAGGTATATAATTTTCCTCAGATAGCATGGCCTTGTTAAAGAATCACACAGGAGTATGTTGTGGTTCTGTTATTGGGATTCACCATAAAATCCACATGATATCTTTTCCAATTTCACATACCTCGAATAACATAAAGTCTGCTGGATTCTATGGTCCAAATGGTGGGGCTGCTTGTGCTGCTGCCTGAACCCACTGCAGAGTCTTTTCCTGCTTTCAGCCCCTGTCAAAGCTGGCAGCCTTCTGTGTCACTCAGTAAACATGTCAGAGAAATATTCCCAAGTGTGGAATATGTCTCCAAAACCTAAAGAGGCCTATGAAGTTTTGCACTTCCTTCTTTATGGTGAAAGTGTGGGATACAGTAATTTGTCCTTTATTTTAGAATGGATGACATAACATACCCTAGACCACTGGACCCCCTAAAAATTTCACTGATGTGCAAGTCCCTTAATCTTCAGAGGGTTTTTCCTCCCACTCTCTGAGATGTATATCCATCTTGCAAAGATATCCATACTTCTTATTCATTCAACCTATTTTAACTGATCGATGCAATGGACAAATGTGATGTTCTGTAGGCTGCCCAAACAATCCAGGTCTCCATGGAATATATGATGATGGAGGGTGAAAAGCTCACATAGTCCTTGGACAAGACTATAAATTTATGCTGTTGTACTTCTCATGAATTTGAACTTCTTCTAGTCTTCTTTCTTGATGAGGATCGAAAAGAGCTATTAATGGTGGCCTACTATTTACAAGAGGCTATGTTAATCTGCTTTAGCAAGGCCCAACAGCTGTAATTGAGGCTACTACTAGGCTGAGTTTGCACTAGTACACGCTCATCCTATAGGAACTTTCTGTATTTTGTAGGAGCCAATCTGATGAATTAAATGGGGATTTGGTGGGTATTACCACCGCTGTGTTCTTCAGGTCTTAAGGAGTGTTAAATAATCTCTGCCATGTAATATTGTTTTTAGTTTATTATCTTCACTGGGGAGAGCAGGTAAGCAGTTTCAGCATCTTCCACTTGGCCTTCCCCACTGGCCCAGGAATCAGTGTAAAGGTTTTGTCAACTACCAAGTATGTCTGGTCCAATGATATATTCAGGAACCAGAGGAGGAGTGACCACTGTGAACACTGTAGACCCAACTGTGAGCCATACCTGGGCCAGGACACCATTTGTTACCAGGCTTCCACACCCTCCCACTTTAACAGGGAGACCATGGACACATCAAGTTACTGGATATCAGTAAAAATTCAGGACCTATGTCCAGCAGTCCTCAAAATGTCTGAGTACTCCCCTTTCTCCAGGGTTTGGATTTCTGGGTAAATGGCCAGAGGTCCTGTTACAGTTTGAAGCTGGGTGGACCCCAGAAAATCATGTCCTTAATGCTAATTCATTCCTGTGGGTATGAACTTATTGTAGGTGGGACCTTTTGGTTAGGTCACTTCAGTGAAGGACTTTTTGATTAGATTATTTCAGTAAGGCAGGAACCAGGGTGGGTCTTAATCTTCTTACTGAAGTCATTTATAAACGGGATGCATACGCTGAGAGATACAGAGAGAAACCCACAGAAATTGAGAGAGGAAGCCATAGACACCAGGAAGGTGATATCAACGAGACCAGGAGGAGAAGGGAGATGCCACCATGTGCCTTCCCATTTGACAGAGGAGTCCAGGATTGCTGGCAGCTGGTCTTTAGGAAAAGAGCATTGCCTAATGCCTTGATTTGGACATTTTCATGGCCTCAGAAGTGTAAGCTCAAAACCTAATAAATCGCCATTGTAAAAGCTAACTTATTTCTGGTATATTGCTTTTGGCAGCCTTAGCAAACTAAAACAGGTCCCTTTGGGAGAATGCTTAGGGAAATCAGTATTATATACATCTGCCAAGCATGCTTTCACCTGGGGACTAACCTCTCCTACGGCTTATGGGTTACAGGTCTGAAAACTGGCCCAGGTCTGGAAACTAGGCAAGGAGCAGCTGCCTTCATTCTTCTGATCATCCATCCTTGCTTTCTATTGTTTTTATCCAATGAGCAATAACCTTTTTGGCCACCCATCTTGTCCCTGGAGATATCATATTCCATGTAGCATCTCTGCAGTTCTCTGTAGTTCCAATTCCCAAATGCCACTACAATCTTGTTACCTATTTCATAATTGTGCCCACCTTGCTTATGATGGTTGAGTTCTGCTGTCTGGTCTTTATTACAAGATCCTATTAACTCCATTGTTATAAAGTAGCCAGCTTGTAACAGTAACTCCTATCATCTTCCCTCGCCTACAGAGGAGAGCCATCACTGAGTTTCTCAAAGATGCTGGTGCCCTTCTCATCAATGAATTTCTTATTACATTGATAGATGGAGTCTTCTCTGGTCTCCAGTTGCTTCTGCAGATGTGGGTTTTCCAGACTCATCTGCTATCCACTCTAGCATCTACTTCTTTGAGAGTTTTCTTCTTCTACCACCTACCATGGAAGTTCTGGCATTTCTACTTCTCTTAGGTTAGGCCATCATTATCTCCAAGCTTTCACTCTTCCTAATGGTGTATTAGCACTGTCTCCCCAGGTCTTTGCCAGGGTGTCAAGTTCCATATCATGAAAGAATGTTTGTATATCACTAAATCCCTCTCATTCAACTTTATGTTCTATCTTCCTTCGATCTAGTATTCTCAGGATCCAAATACATACATTTTCTCCCAGGCTTGGTTGCAAATAGCTATCAGTCTAATAGCTACTCAAAGCTATAGTCCCTTTTAAACTTAGCTGTAGGTCTGACTTGACCCTAGTTATTGGTCTGTTGGTCTGGTGGAGAGGTAAGGGTAGATACTGAGGGTGATGAATCATGTTTTGCAAGGCAGAGACCTCTGCATCAGCTCTAAGCAAATCAGATGTTTCCCCAGGTCACAGGGTTTACATGCAGGGCCCTGACCTTAAAATAGCAAATTTGCTGGGGTTGAGAATTTAACATTCGCTTGAGTCTGCAACCCTCATGATTAAGTGCTGGGTCTGATCCTCTTCTTTATCTGCTCTAGATCTACAAGGAATGGGGCTTCATTACACTGCCTCTGAGTTTCACACTTCACTTTAAATTGTCTTATTATCTTACTCCAATGCATCAATCTTGCCTACTGTCTCATAAACTCCTAAAAATGTCTGAGATACTTCACCTAGCAGTACAATCTCTTCCACCTTTATCCCATCCTAGGTCACAAACAATGAAAATTTTAACAATTGCTTTGCTAGTGCATATTGGATGTTATCTGTACTCCAGCTACCACCAGTGATGGGGATCTCATTGCCACCAACTAGTAGGAAATCTGGCTTCTCTGTCTTAGGTTGTGTTCTCCAGAAAATAGTCTCTGAGATGGAGTCTTTTATGAGGAAGTTTATTGGAATGTGCTCTGAAACACAACACTTGTGAGAATGTGAAGAAAGCAGGATTGCACAGAGGGAGAATGAACTGTGATGCAGTCACAATCAAGGCCTCAATTGACCCCACGGGGAGCTATGCAACTGAGATGATCCTTCAGGATTATTTTGAATCGAGGCAAAGGGGCCAAGCCTTTGTACCTCCTATTGTAATTTGCCAGGGCTGCTATGACAAATACCACAAATTGATTGGCTAAAACAATAGAATTTATGGTCTCAGTTTTGGAAGCCAAAAGTCCAACTTCAAGGTATTTCCAGGCCATGCTTTCTCCCAGAGTCTGTGGCATTCTGGTGATGACTTCCCCACAATCCTCTGTCACATGGCACTCTCTCTCTCTCTCCTTCTCTGGATTATCCTTTTGGCATCCACTAACTGACTGAATCCAAATGTCCTCTGTTTATAAGGACTTGGGCCATATAGGATTAAAGCCCACCCTTATTTGGTTTGGCCTCACCTTAACTAAAAACATCTTCAGATATCCTATTTACAAATGGGTTCATACTCACAGGACCAGGGGTTAAGACTTGAACATGTCTTGTGGAGACATGATTCAATCCCCAACATTCCAACTCAAACTCACCGTTGGAGATATCATCCTCCTGGGGAAGAGCATTACCTTGAATGAGGTCACTCCCATTAGTGGAGGGCAGTTCCTAGGGAGTCTCAAATATGAGTCAGAAGTAATGAGAGAATCAGTGCCTTGACCCTGAGGGAGGCACCATGGAATCTACTAATATCCTCTGTTCTTGTTTTTTGTTTTCTGTTTCATTAATATTTACCCTTATTTCTTCTTTCAGCTTTCTTTGGGTTTCTTGTTCTTTTCCTTACTTCATGAGTTTGTTACTTCACTTGTTAATTTTCAATTTTTTGTATGTAATATGAGCATATGGGTTTTAAATATCTAAGTACTGCTTTAACTATAATATATACATATTGTTATGTAAACTTTTTTCATTTAGTTTTAAATATGTTCTGATTTTCATTATAATTTCATCTTCATTTCATGAATTATTTAGAAGTGCACTTTTAATTTCCAAAATTTCTGGATTTCTTTTGGACAACTTTTGGCTACTGCTAATATAGTAGTGATATATATATAAAGTGCTAAAGATATATAGGCCTCATATCTGGTCAATTTTTATAAATATTTTAAGTGTGTTTGAAAAGAGTAGGGATTATTTAACTGTTGGTTATAGAGTTTTATATCATCTACATAGCTTTACTAATTTTATGACCATGTAGACAACTACTTAAAATGACATGCTAAAATCTCTCACTGTATTTGTGGATTTGTCAATTTTTTAAAAAATTCTATTAACTTTATTTATTTTGAGGATGTATTATTAGGTACCTACAATTTTAGAACCGGTATATCTTCCTGGTGAATTTTTATTTTTACTATTATGGAGTATATAGTGACAATCTTTCCCTAATAAGACATTTGCTTTAAAAATCTAGCTTTTCTGAAATTAATATAGCTGTACTGTCTTTTTTGGTTTATGTTTGCCTGACATATCAACAGCAGATAGCTGGATCTCATGTGTAAGTGTGTGTGTGTTAATCTAACCTGAGGGTTTCTTTTAATTGTCAAGTTTAATCTACTTACGTGTCTTGTGGTCACTAATGTATTTCTATTATTTTATTTTATGCTTTCTATTTACCATTTGCATTAGTTAGGATAGGGACTTGGCTGGTTAACAAGTCATTTAAACAGCAACAACAACAAAAAGTTCATTTTTCACATAACAAAGTATATGTGGTCCAGAGTTGATATGGTGGTTCCACAGTCAGAGTGGCTCCTTCTGAGCTGTTGTTCTGATACTCTGACCTACATCCCACAGCCCAAGATGGCTACCTCAACTCTGCAATTGGTGTTTTTTTTTAAAAAAAAACAATTTATTGAAGCATATCATTCATACATGAACCCACATAAAGTATAAGTGTTCAGTAAACATCGTGATCTTACAGAACAAACATGCATAGCATCATACAGGGCTCCCACACATCACCCCCCCACACACACACACAAACTTCCTGCATTGTTGTGAAATATTTGTTAACAAATCATGAAAGAGCATCATCTAAGTATTACTATAAACTATAGTCTGAATCTTCCTCCCCTATACATTTTTTTAAGGATTTATTTATTTACTTCTATCCATTTTTACCCTCCCCCCATTTTTGCTGTTTCTGTGTCCATTCGCTGGGCAACTCTGTGTCCGTTTTCTGCCCTCTCTTCTCATCCTTCTCCTCCTGTTTTCACTGGGATTCGATCCTCAGAACTTCCTATGTGGGAAAGAGGCATACTACTACCGCCTGCGCCACCTTAGTTCCTGGTTTTTTGGTGCGTATCGTCTTGGCTCTCCCTTGTGTCACTCTCCTGTTATGCCATCATCTTGCTGCATGGCTTGTGGGGCCTGGTGGCTTACCCGCGAACGGGGCCTGATGGCGCAACTGCACATGGGGCCTAGTGGCCCATGCACCTTCTATATTTTTCTTTTTTTTTATTTTTACCGGGAGGTCCCAGGGGTCGAACCCAGGTCCCTCCATGTGGAAGACGGACACCCAACCACCCGAGCCACATCCATCCCCCTGCTGTATCTCTTAAGGTTGACCAAAGATACCCAAAGTTAGTCTTTTCCCATATAGGATGGTCATATAAGAAATAAGGCTTAGTTTATCACCAGCATTTCAAAAAACAGACCTCGGGAGAAAAACTAGGTCTGAGGACACATGCATGGTTTCTAATATAGCGAATGTTTAGCCTACCCTGATTATCACAAAATCAGGACAGTGAGAATATTCGCATTGCAATTGGGTTTTTAGCGCACTCATCCCATTGGCTAGAACATGGTCACATAGTCACCCTGCCAGAAAAAGCTGAGAATTATACTCTTTAGTTAAGTGGTCCTGTGCCACCTACAACTTCTACCACAGTGGAAGAAAGGAGAACAGAATTGGGGTCCAGGTGGTCACACCGTGCTTTTACTTTGTGTGTGTGTGTGTGTGTCTATCCTGTTTTCTATAGAGGCAGCAAACAGCCGTGGCTAAAATTGTAGATTGTGGTGGCAGACTGCCTGGTTTGAATCCTGACTCAGTTATTTACTGTGTGATCTTGGGCAAATTATATTGCGTCTGTGGGCTTCAGTTTCCCCATCTTTCAAATAGGAATAATGATAGCACTAACAATGAACTCAGGGTAAAGGAGGATTTGCTGTGAAGATAATTAAGCTTCAGGGTTCCTGATTGCAAAAGCCTTGTTCCTAATTTTGTATTATTTTCATAAAGAGATGCCTAAAATTGTTTAAGCTTCAGGGTCCCATAAAGTCTGGATCCACTCCAGCTCAATAGTTGTTAGAATAATTCAATTTGTTAATGATGCAAAGTCCTTAGAGTAGTGCCTGTCATGTAATAAGCACTAAGTAAGTGTTGGCTATTATCCTACAGAATTTATTGCATTTTCTTTATCCCCCACTACTGTTTTGGAAGTTATGCATTCTTTTCCTAATTTTCTGTTGGTCTTAAAAATTTAACAAGGGGGCAGATGTGGCTGAAATGGTTGGGCGTCTCTCTCCCATATGGAGGGACCTGGATTCAATTCCCGGTACCTCCCGGTAAAATAAAAAAAGAAAACTACAGAAGGCGAGCAGGCTTCCAGGCCCCTTGCCAGACCCCCGTGCATGGGCGTGCTAGGCCCTGCCGAGCCACTCAGCAAGATGATGACGTAACAGGAGAGTGACACAAGGGAGAGCCAAGATGAGATGCGCCAAAAAAACAGGAACTAAGGTGGCGCAGGTAGAGAACGCCTCTCTCCCACATCGGAGGTTCCCAGGATCAAATCTCGGTGAAGACAGGAGAAGGATGAGAAGAGAGGGCAGGAAACAGACACAGAGAATTGCCCAGTGAATGGACACAAAACAGCCAAAACAGGGGTGGGGGGTGGGGGGGGGTAAAATGGCTAAAAGTAAATAAATAAATAAATCTTTAAAAACAAACAAAAAACTTAACAAGCATCCTGTACTTAATGATGTCTAAAGTTAAAATAGTATTCTTACCTCCAGAATAATTCAAGAATGCTAGTATATTTGAATTCCAATTACTCCCATTTATCTTATGTGTTATTATTGTCTAAGTTTTGTCTTGTTTTTATATCCTCAAATTACCCATTATTGTAGTTATAGGTATTTTATTTATTCAATGGTTAGATTTCCTCACACTTTACCAGTTTCTTTGCTCATCGTTTATTATATTTACTTGTTCCTTGAGGATTTTGTTTCTTAAGTTTTCAGGTTATTATAGTTACTTATTCATTATTCACACAGCTCTAAAGGAATTTTTGCCCAATTCTTTGCCCCCACCTTATGAAAACTGCTCTAAGTCACCAATGACCTCCATGCTATCAAGTTCAATAAATGTTTACAAATATTTTAATTTTATTTTAAAATTTTTCTTATTGTATGTACATGTTTAATTTAAATAATTTTATAATGGAATCATTTCATACATGGAGCTTAGTATTTCCTTTTCCTTTTCTTTTCTGTTCGCATACACTTTCCTTTCTCCTCTCTCCTTCCACCTAAATTCCAAATACTGCTCTACCCTCCCTCTCCAGAAAAACCATGTAAATAATTTAGACTATATCATCCTCATTTTTCCTTATGCTTAGAGAATCATATACAAACATATATGTATACACACACATCCCCCAGTGTCACACACACACAAATGGGATTTAACATGACATACTGCATCTTGCTTTTTTTCACTGCTGCATAGAAATACCAAGTCAACCAGTGCAGTTCTAATTTGTTCTTTTTAGTGGCTGCATAAGTATTCCATAGTGTGTGGACATTTATTCAACCATTCCTCTATTAACATACATATATTTTGTTTCCAGGTATTTTCCACTAAGTTAAATATTGGGGCATAAATAACAATATTGCAATAAACAGACATATACATATGATTCATACATACTGGTGCTTTTATTTCTAAGGGATTTCTATGACAAAGGATATAGTAATTGTATGCTTTCAAATTTTACCAAATTGTTTCCAAAAAATGGTAACAACCCATATTTTTACCACTAATGTATAAGAGTACTTTCTCCCCGCCTCTAAACCTCCCATCAGCAATAGGTATTAGTGCTCTTAATATGTGACCATCTGATAGGGTGTATGGTGCAACCCTCTGATGATTTGTCTTCTTTTCCCCAGTTTCCAGTGACTTTGAGCGTGTTACACATTTTGGACATTTGGATTTCCTCTTCCATGGTCATGCTGTTTTATATATATATATGTTTTATATATATATTAGTGTGGTACATTTATTACAATTGCTGAACACATATTGAAGCATTGCTACTAACCAATGGTTTACATTATGGTTTACATTTTACACTGTGCAGGGCAAATTTTATAGGTTTTGACAAAATGTCATTATGTTCTTTTTACCCACTTTTTTGTTTTTTTTTCTTGTCCATTTGTATGTGTGTTTTTGTATATGTATTTCTTTGTATATTATATAATATAGGTTAGTATAGTGTAGATGTTAACCCTTTGTAACTACATGCAATTTTCGTTTTTTCACTGATCTTTTGACTTTGTTCATATCTTTTGTCAAATAAGCTTTATCTTTTGCCACATAGGTTTCCCATCTGTAGTCTTCTATTCTGTCTCTCCATATGTGTACACATATGTGTATGTGTGTGAAAGCCTTTAGGGTAAGTTTTGGGATTAATTGGGATTAATTAATTAATCTCTTTAGGGATTCAATTTTGTTTTCTATTTGAATTGAAACCCACATTTATCACATATTCTATTCTCATATAATTCTCGATTCTCAATGCTTTTTTACCCATCTTGTTTATTCTTAATTCAATTTTCTTATCTGATTAATTTGATACTAATGCCTTTATAGTAGGTGCTGATATCTGGTAAGAGTTCTTCTCACTAGTTATTTTTTATAGACTTTTCTTGGCTCTTTTCTACATGAACTTTAAGATAATTTAATCCAATTTTAAAATGATTGTCTTAGTTTTCCAGGGCTGCTATATCTCTGCAGCTGTCACATGGCCGCCTCTCTCTCTGTATCTCTGTCCACATTGCCTCTCCTTACCAGAACATTAGTCTTATTGGATTAAGGCCCACCCGGATCCAGATTGGCTTCATCTTGACTATTAATATCTTCAAAGATGCTATTTACAAATACGTTCACATTCACTGAACCAGGGGTTAGGACTTGATCATGTTTTTTTGGGAAACACAAATCAATCTAACAATGCTCTTTTGATTCTAATACAAATTGTATCAAATCTATGTATTAATTGAGATAGTTTCTATTTTAACAGTATTAAGTATTCTTTCATTTGTTTAAATCTTGTTCAATGGCTTTGATAACATTTTTGTAGTTTTTCTCTGTATAGGGCTTGTACCTTTCTTGGCAAATTTACATTTTATTATTTTTATTGCTATTTTGAATAGAATATTTTACCATTAGCATTTCAAAGTGCTTATTGTTTATTTTTGTATAGTCATCTTTCCAAATACTTTACCAAATATCTCTTTCACTGTTTTTCCTAATCACTGTGGTTTCCAAGACATACAATCATCTCAACAGTTTTCTGATTTCCTATGTTTGCACTGATTATTTCATTTCATCTTGTTATATTTACTGGGTCCTCCAGGATTTTTAGTATTAAATAATGACAGCAGTCATTCCTGTTAGTTCGTGATTTTAATTGAAATAGTTTCTCATTTAAAATACTGTAGGTTTCATGACCTTCATTATGCTATAGTTTCCTTCAGTTTCTATTTTACTTAACAATCTTCATTGGGGATCAGTGTTGAATCTTAGCAGTAACCCTTTCAGCATCTATTGGTATGATGCTTTCTTTTCTGTATTTGTATAATTGACTGCTAATACACTTACTGACATGGAAACAGCCCTTGTTGCTTGAAATACAGTCTTCTTCATCAGTGTATTAAGTGCTGAATTTTATTTAGAATTTTCATCCACTAGTGTGAGCTTTATCTATGGTTCTTTGGTTCTCCCCCCAAACCCACTTTTTTTTTCAGGTTTTCATATTATTGTTAAACTGGCTATATGACATGAATTGGAAAGTTTTCCATTTTTAAAAAATTTGGGATAATTTAAATAATATTTTCATCTTCCTTGCAATCTCTAGTTTTTAAAAATTTTTTTAATTTAAAAAAAAATTTTATTCCCCCCTCCGTTGTTGTTGTTGTTTGCGCTCAGTCTGCTCTCTGTGTCCATTCACTGTGCGTTCTTTCTGTGTCTGCTTGTTTTTCCTTCTCGTCTTTCTCTTTAGGAGGTACCAGGAACCGATCTCGTGGCCTCCAGTGTGGGAGAGAGGCACTCAGTTGCTTGAGCCACCTTAGCTCCCTGGTCTGCTGCATCTCTGTCTCTTCTGTGTCTCCCATTGTTGCATCATCTTGCTGCGCCAGCTCAGATCTCCATGGGGCCCCAGCTTGCTTTCACCAGGAGGCCCTGGGAGTCGAACTTGACACCTCCCACATGGTAGATGGGAGCCCCATTGCTTGAGCCACATCCACTTCCCTAAATAATATATTTTTAAAAGCACTTTTCCATCCTATTCTTTGATAATTGGTCTGATTTCAAATTTCTTCTTGGGTTAGTTTTGGTCATTTATGTTTTTCTAGGAAATTATCCATTTTCTCTAGCTTTTCCAATGTTCTATACAGTTGCACACACCATTTAAAAGTGAACATCTATCTTCATCTTATTTCAACATAGTAGAACACTCTGCCCTTCTGAGTCTCGAGTTTTTTTAATTTGCTGAATGGATAGGATTGAGTTACAGATCTAGTGTGATAGTGCTGAGGAATGTATGTTAGATATTAATAGAAAATTACAGGAAATTAAGTTGTTGACCTTTTTATTTTCTCAAGTGTACAGAAAGGGTTCGTCTCTGTAATTATGCAATTTACTATCCTTTCCCCCTTTTCCATATTTTGGAAAATTACAGCTTCATAGTAGAGATCAGGAATTTGTTAATATTGTGGCTGACCTATTTAATAAGTGTTCTAAGACAATAAAATAATAAAGATAATCTCTCACCATAATTGTTGAAAATAATTTTTTTGTTTTGTAAACAAAAGAATCAAACATTTAAACCAAAGGAAAGCTAGTGATGTCATCTCTTCAGCTGAAAGGCATAGATATAACTTTCTCAGCAGGTTTGCAATGTCCTTCAAGATCATAACTAATACAAAATTGAATGATATAATTGCTAATAATTACATACTGAAATATGAATGATTTCTTATATTAAAATGATGTTTGTTAAGACTTTTCCAAACTGATCTTTTGCAAAAGGTAAAAGTATTTGACTAGCTCTACATGATAAAGTGAACTTCTAGTAAAAGGAAAACTATTAGGACAAACTAAAGCATATCAGATTAGGCAACACAGCTTAAACACACAAACAAACAAAACAAAACAGAAAACAGCTGTGCTGGTATTCTACCATCCAACCTGGGTAATGCACAGGGACCACACGGCCAGCGAGACGGCGAAGTAGTCATGGTACTACCATTCACATGGTTTTTACTCATGATTTTCAACCCTCTTGAAATGAAGGCAGAGGAGGTCATCTAACACAACTTATGCAGTTTAAATCACTGTTGGTTTGTTTCATTTTCCTCATGCTTTAACAAATTAATTTTTGTAGCGAATTAGTCACTAAATTTGAAAAATGTTACAAGTGAATTGAAAAACTTCCCATGATAAAACCTTCAAATATCAAGGAACTAGTCCAAGTATTTTCTGCATGAATGTACCATTTCAAACACTTTTATTTTAACCGTTTAAAGTAGAAATTGCTATCACCTAATGCAACATATATTCTGTCTTCTTAAATACCATATACTATTTATCTTGATTCAAATTAATTATTAAACATCACTTGTGTAACGTGATCACAGTGATGCCATCAAGGACTATTAAGGTGTGCAGGATCCTGTATGAAATTCTTTGCTGGTATGCCTTTACTGTTCACTTCAAATTTATTTTTTTGGTCTCCTCCCCTGCTTTCAGCTGTTGTATTGTATACCTTCCTGTAGCAGCACCCTTTCAATGCTTGTGGTTTGTACATGAGCAGAAATCAGCTGAACAGTTAGAACTGGCTGTAAAGAATAAGTAGACTCCAAAGGCAGGGATGTGAAGCATTCACTTCTGAATAAAGAGCATTAGCATAACATCTCTCCTGATCCTCTCCAGATTGGTGATGCTGCCACAACTGAATTCCAAACGAGTGAAGTGCAGTTAGATGTTTCTGGTAGGTATCAAATAAAACATCCACTTCAGTTTCTAAAGAACCCTATTAAACAAAAGTTTTAAAACTCTTTACTCTTTACAGAGGAAGAGAGTCTGTAAAGTTTCTGAGGGATCACAGTGAGAAGGTAGAACTGTATAAATCAGCAGCTGGCTTAATTGGCTTCTCGTAAACTTATTAACAAATTAGGTTACAAAATCCAAAAGCAATTTAATGAATCATCATTCTGAACTCAAAGCTTAATTACCCATATGAATGAATCATTCATACCTCAAGCCTGCTCAACACTTCTGGATACCTGGTATTTGCTGAGTAAGGCAATGAGGAGTTTCCTGGGGAAGCAGGACAAGCAGCCCTCAAAGCAATCATGTGACACAGTAACAGCTGAGCTGTTTCTCGTTTCTGAACTCAAGATATGGATTTCAAGAGCTAGGTTATTTTCTATCAGTTCAGATGCAGTTGTTTATCAGATGTCAAATTTTTAAGGAAGACGTGATAAAATTCTGTGAATTTACAAGAGGAAGTGATGGCAACTGATAATAAAACACTTATGCACAGGAGTGGTCAAAAAAAAAAGCTGCTACCAGCCCTAGGCTTCTGAAAAAGGCAAACAGGTGGGAAAATATTTGGCAATATAGCTCTTTAACATATTTTAAAAATTGAAAATAGGCACAAAAAAAACCCTTTTATTCTGAAAGTCCAGCCTTCTTACTTTTTGAGCAATAAAATTAATATTATGAAATAATCAGTTTTCCATTTTTTAAATGTTCTTACTTGACAAAATTAAAAGTTGGTAATTTTATTTTAGTCTCCACATTTTCAGAAATTTTACCTTCCCCCGTGAATTTCAAGTTTGAGAACCACTAGAACATGTATTAAAACAACAACACGTTATGCATGATATTATATAAAGAAGAGCATTCGTAACCACAGACCAGAATACCCAAACTTTTAATGAGGATTTTTCCCAAAACATTGTGATCAAGTGGGGAAAAATAATTGGTTAATCTATCTGACAGAGAAGCCTCTTAAGAGCATTGAAGAAAAGGTCTAAGGAAAAACACCCAGAGCCAAAGAAATAAGAGCTATGTCATATTTCTCCCCCACTGGAGGTTGGGAAGAGGAAGGAGCAACTATAATTTTGTACATACATGCTGTCAAACTTCTCAAAGCCACCAACTACATTTCTAACCCTAATTTGTACCGATGGTCACAAGAATGTGAAGATCACAGAATAGAAACCTATTTACATTTCATGTAACAAATTAAATAATCCAGGTACCATGCTTAGTGTAGTGTCTGGTACATGTAAGTGCTCACAAACTATTAGCTTTGATTATTATTAGAAGGAATAAATATGCCTGCCTTCTAAACCTTCACAGAAAAAGGAGGCAGAGTGAACGGAATGGACTGCGTCTTTAATAAACACATTTAAGGACAGCTTTGAGATTTGTAATGTAAGATCAAACTAAATAGACTCTTAATAGTTAACAAATTACAAAAGTTTTAAAGATTTTCTAGTAGTTTATTTTGCACTTCTTGTGTTTTTTAAATATATTTTTTGGTTTACACTGTAACAAACAAAAACATGGCCATAATAATGCAATTGTGAACACTGAACTATTTATCATTGTAATATGAATTCAAATGTATTTATACTCATTTCAGTGACTGTCAAATTGCAGCAGCCCAGGAGTTTAGCACACGTGTTCTTGCCATGCTACCCTGTCACTGAGTCAAACAGTTCAAGATACACACACGTACACCCAGAGACACAAACAAGCCTTTTATAAAGTAAATAAATCTTTTACAATGTAAATAGCTGTTCCTTGTTGGAACTTTTTACTTGTTTTCTAAGTTGGGATAGGCATATTAATTAGACAATACTCTTTATAAAGCTAAAGAGTTTATTTTATCTCTGTGAAAACTCAAGTAATTCCTGATGGCAATATTTTTCTTATTTATCTAAAAAGAATGGTGTGTGGAAAGCCAAAAGGAGAAAATCACTTCAAATGATCAAAACAAAAGAGATATAAAAAATAATATATTTAACAGTATGAGGGTAAAAATTTTAAATAAATTCTGTTGAAAATATTGATGTTCAAAGAAACAGCTTTGAACCCATTGCCAAAATTTAGATTTTTCTCAATTAATTAAAATCAGAAGTGTTGATATTATTGTTGGAGGACACATTAATTCTTTGAAGTTATAACAAGAGACTTGCACAATTTAATTTTAATGTAAATGACTGTGAAGATGCAAAGTATCAAATATAAACAGTACTGTGGCAAGAAAATTAATTGGCAGAAATAATTATTCAATCAATAGCAATAATTAAGACCACCATTTCAAAGATTTTCTATATACAAAGGATGAGAAAATATTGTTACAAGGTTTTACAGCACACAATTGAATTCAATCCTAATTTATTACTATTATACTTCTTTCTTCTTCAGTATTAGTGGACCAACATTATCTCCAGTCAATTCATTGTGTTTATTATGCGAACCATCACAGGCAGGAAACTAAAAAGGGTAAAAGAATTACAAGTATTATTTTTTAAATATGATTCAATAAATGGAAATATCTGTAATATGCTTTCATAAAGAAACGTCTGTTTGCTAAAAAAAAATCATAAAACAGCTTTCCTTAGTAACAGATATATTGTATATCTAACCTACCCACATTCTGTTAACATATCGAATCTAACAATTTAAATAGTCAATTCATTATTTGATATTGATTTTATATAAAAACTTTGAGACGACTCCACCTGAGTGATGCAAAAAGGTTTAAAAAAGAATCAACATAAGCTCTTGTTCTCTGTAGAGCTATAAATTTGAGCTCAGCTCTTCATATACTTAAGTTTAAAAACAGAACTTAAATTTGAAACAAATCATTTCATATTTTCTTGTTATAAAACTCATGCATACTGTAAAACTTTTGAAAAAAATATTAAAAAAGAATCACTCATAACCCATCCAGACATAAGGTACATTATTTAGCATTTTGGTATATTTTTTTCCTATGCATTTACAGTGTGTACATATTTTTCTAAATAAAATTGGGGTCATGGTATGTTTTTCTTACTTATATTACATTATGGCCTAATGCCATTATATGTGCATATTCTTTAAAAATATGATTTTAATGGCTTCCTAATAGTCCATCATTTGTATACCATACTTTAATCACCCCACTATATTTAGACTGTTTCTAAAATTTTGCTATTATAAATGTTATGATGAACACTATTGTACTTAAAATCCCAAATAACCTATGATCAAGTAGAAAACAGATCAGCTACTTAAAGTGCTCATCACTCTAAACTCCTTTTCAATTTCCATATTAAATACCATTCATAATTATAGTTATCATTTACTAATTCATACTATGTTAAGGTATTTTACATACATCATCTCACTGAATCCTCAAAAAAGTCTGTAATGTTGATATATTATCAAATTTAGAAAACAGTCACGATCAAAGAGATTAGATTAAGTAACTTGCCCAAGCAAAGGCAACACTGTAGGTAAGTGGCAGATACCAGATTTGGCCAAAATTTATTCTGACTCCAAATCTTAAATTAGTTTCCACTATATCTTACATCCTCTCTCAATGAACAAATTTATTTTAAAGGTGTTACTCTAGATAAATGCTGAGCCTTGTGAAAACCTCTGATTTCTGTCCATTTGAAAGCTTGCTGTTCTAGTTTATCAAATGTAGGTAATATCGATCTTAAAATACAATCTCTAATTTTGGAATATGGATCTTCAATACTGAACACTACTGACAAATCTCTCATCTCACAGAATCCCAAATCTTTGCCTTTAAAGAACAATTCTAACTCCACAAAATTTTAATGTACATGTAAACAGACACCTTACCGTTTTAGAACGCCAACACCTACAATAAGCTGCTTTAGTAAGACACAAATCTTCAATGTTTATTTCATTCACCACTTTGGGATTTTCCTTCTGTATTTTAAGATTAATCAAGCTATCCTTCTGCTGTTTTTTCTTCAGAAGGAATGGACGTACAGCAAGGTAGCCAAGCAATGAAAGTACACCAAGGAAAGGCAATAACCGAAGCCATTCTGAAACTAAATATATACAAATTTGTTAGGATCTGCAGTGCCCTTGAAATATAAACTCAAAATAGCATGTCTGCTTTCATATGTGAGCTTATTCTTTATTAATTCTCGTATTAATTTCTTAACTATTTAACTGATCTGTAAAACTGAATAAATAACACAATCAAGCCTTCACAACTTTCACTATATACTCATTGTTTATATATGTTCATGTATGAATGACATACTTCAATAAAATTTTTTAAAAATGAAAAATAGAAACAAAAACACAATCACTATACGCTTTAGATAGATGGTATGGTATGTGAGAGCATCTCAATAAAATTGCTTCATGAATAAATAAATAAATAAATAAATAAATAAATAAATAAATAATTGTGCAAGAATAGCCAGAAATAGCAGCTATGTACAGCAGGGGAAACAGAGAGAGACTGAGAAGTGAGGAATTTTCTTGTCTGTTTTTTGTTTACTATTATTGAAATAATGAAAATATTCTAATAATGATTGAAGTGATGTACACACAATTATGTGATTATACCAAATACCATTGATTGTACACTTTGGATTAATTGTATGCTTTATAAATACATATCAACAAAATTGATTTGTTTTTTTAAAAAAAGATAAACACTTATATGTAAATTAATACTCCTAAATTCCCAGAAATTAAGGAAACCAAACTTAAAAATATTTCCAATGAAAAAGAAAAAAAAAGAGTATTTGTAGAACTAAAACCAAATGATTGGAGGAAAAAAATTCAAGTTCAATGAATTTTTACATTAATTTTACACTGAATTTAACTAATATTGTTAGTTAAATAAAAATAGTTATGTCTTCTGACTTATCAATGTTAAGTACAATACAAGCATAATTTTATTCTACTTGGGTATGTTTTTCCTAAATTTATACAGGTTTACTGATAAAACAAGCTAGCATTCTACCAGATTTTTAAGACGATGGAAATGTAAATTTGTGTCTAACCAAATTGAGTAATCATTCATACAAACTTTAATAATAATTGTGTTTTGTAGCATGCCAGCTTGAAGACATTTTCCAAGATTTCTTTGGTAATTTAAGTATGTAAATGTGTAGGATGTGCTTTTGTTAAGGAAAGAGAGTAGTTAGTCCTAAAGTAAAATAACTGTTTTTGCAGAATGAGAAAAAAAGAATGTGTGTGACAAAACAAAAATAGAAACCTGTAGAAGGTTTGCAGAAAAGGAAATTTATTTGTCATGGTCAAGGTTGGCTAAGATTTGATAGGACTATAAGACTTTCAAGGGTTTTCTTATCAGTATCTTCATGCTAAATAATAATTTGGTTTTCTCTTTCTTAGACAAAGTTTTCTTGGATTATTGTTTTTTTTTTTTGTTTTTTTTTTTAAGTCAGGCATAAGCTTTATTGGGACTAACAGACAGGAGAGAATCTCTGAAGGTGGTGGTTCAGAGAATGAAGACAGCGCTCCGCAAAGAGATGAGAAAATGAGGTGTGATATATAAGGGGTTTCAGAACAAGGGCATTCCATAGGGTATGAGAACAGAGCCCCTGCCAGGGTCACGTGAAGCGTACACATGGGGTGTGGTGAAATTTTCACTTCACTTGTAGGAAGGACGTTTACCAAGGACATTTACTGCTTTGGGAAGATTATAGTTTACGATAACATCTATGCATGTTCTCCCCTCTGCGGAGGGTTGTTAACCTTTAATTTATGTCTAGGTCATGCAGGCAGCTACATGCTGAGGACTTAGGTATTGGTCTACTCTTTGTGAGAAGTTATAAAAGGTTTTTTCTTAAAAAACAAAACAAAACCAAAAAAAACCCCACAATCAAGCCAGTTATACGCAGGACCACCTGGTTTTATTTAAGGGCACCTGGTTTTAACTTAGGGCAAGTGGAAACCTAAATTTTCAGAAACAGGTTCTAATGCAGGTATCGCACTGTCCTCATTACAAATACCTGTATTTGTCTTTATTTTTATTTCAGGAATTACAATCACCATAATCATAAACAAAATCCAGTCATATATTTTATAGGTTAGAAAATATTTTCATACTTTTCTCAATATCTGCAAAATATTTTATCATTGATTTATAATTTCAGACAGAACTTGTCTTTGATGCTTTTTTTTTTTTGTAAGACAGTTATTCCTAAATGTCGTATTAACAGCTATTATTTTAAAGAACCAAAACTTTCATACACTGAATTTTCTCATTGTAAGCTATACCTCATTCTATATGCCTTCTGGATTACCCAGCCCTGTCCTAGGGTGATAGGGAATTTTAGTGATATAGAAGAAATGGTCCCTATACCTGTGGATATAAACACATCAAGAAACCAAGATAAACATTTCAGCATGCATTTATCAAATGTCTGCTAGTGCCTTGCCTCTGCTGGAAATCCCTCCTGTTCTTAAAAAGTTATTTTAACTTCCTTCACTGAGTGTCTTCCTTCACTTGATACCTTGGGAGGCACTATGTAACAGGAGTTTAGTTGAGAAAAGAAAAAAAACTAGAAATTATGTGCCAAGGCATGCTAAGAAAAATTAATGACGAATAGAGTAGGCTAACAGTGCAAATGTATTATCTAATTTAACAGTGTTAGCTTAAACAATTGAACATGGTCGGTATTATTATTATCCCCATTTTACAGAATGGTAGACTGCAGCTTAAGCAGACTTAGGCCAGGACACTCTAAATTCAAAGCCTGTTCTTTAACACTATGGCATCAAATCCAATATAGCCAATATCCTCTCTTGCTAAAACTACTCTCGAGATATTTTTCTTACTATTTAACTGTTGTTAAACTGACTTAATACCAACTCTTCCAAATGAAATTATTTTTGATAAAACACCATAGGGATAAGGCCAAAGGTCTATTATGAGATATAAATAAAATAACTTATTTATGTATTATGTGTATGGCACCTATAAGATTGCCTGGCACAGAGAAGATGCACAATAAATGCTAACATTTTTTAAGAGATTATGGAGCTTGGTGGGGAAGTGGTAGCAATACCACCTTTGAAAACATATTTTGTCAGATCAACTTGAATATACTATATGGTAGAAATCTTTGGGGCTATTACATCTCTTAGTCATCAAAATGAAGCTCTGTGAGGATAATGGCCTTGTCTGTTGTGATAGCCATTATGTTCTTTATAACCAGAGGACATAAATGCAAAGTATATAGATACTTTGAATTTAATTTCTGGAGATGACAGAGAACTGCTTCTTGTGGATGTACAAGGTCTACTCTTTATATTTGTGCTATACATATAAAAAATGTTAGCCACATGTGGCTATTTCAATTTAAATAAAATTCTATTTCTAAGATACATGTCACATTTTAGAGGCTCAACTGCCACATGTGGCTAGTGTTCACAGTATGTGACAGCACAAAGATTTTCATCACCACAGAAGGATTTTTTGTAGAACTGCTACAACCATTGGTTCTATAAAGTATCATTTCCATAGCAACTCCCAGAAACATCCCATCCCACATGCATTCGAAAGCAACTAAAACTGCTAGTCCTAAGTAGACTTTCTGTGTTTTTACACATGGAGGTCTTTCTGTCTGCCTTGCCTTTCTACCCCTGGTTTATCTAACTTGTATGAATCACACAAGACTAAGGTCAAATATTACCTCCCTTCCAGAAGTCTTCCCTGATTTCACAAAGCAAAATTAATCACTTTCCTCCTGTGCTTCCAAGGCACCCTTTTCTCATGCTTCTGTTATCACACAACTATTATTTGTTTGTAAATTTGTCTCTTCCATAAGCCTGTGGGAAAGGAGCTGTGTTCTACACTTCCTGGCACAAAGTAGATGCCTCATAAATGTTTAATGAATGACTTACTGAATGAATGAATGATGTTGACTCAAGGGTGAATGTCAGTCCCTTTCTTACTCACCACATTTTACTGTAAATTATTTACTTACACATTTTTTTTTTCTAGATTAGGCAATGAATTTCCTAGGTTACTACTGGTCCCAGCATTTAGTATAGTATCTTGAAATAGTAGTGATTCAATAAATGCTTGTTGAATGTCGAATAATATTAAGTAAATCATTCTGTATATTATAAAATAAAAAGGTTACAAGAGGTTAAATGACTCAAAGTAAAAAAAAACAAATGGGAATGAAAAACAAATGGATTTGAAAAATCTTAATTTTAGACTCGTAAATTTAGCATTTCCTACCTTAAGCCACAAATCTCAGGGAACAAATGATGTTAATACTGTTATAAAATCTACTTTAGAAAATGTTGTTCTTTAATTACCTGGTAAAACACTAATCTAAATATAACAGTAGAAGCTACCAACTCCTACAACAAGTAACTTATAAAACAGTCTTAGCACAATCTCTTTTTCAAAAGTACAATCAACTTCAATTTAACTACAGAAGAGTTTTATAAAGGAAAACAAAATAACACATAAAGCTCAATAATTTTAAAAATATTTTTTAAGGCTGATTTGTCATGAAAAAATATAAAATACAGAAAAATCAAACAATTCAATTGTCATTGAAACCATGTATTTACCAATAAAGTATTTGTTATTCAAAAAAAAAAAACCTAAGAATTTTCATGCAATATGAAATTTAAATTTAATATTACCATCTGGAGGTATGAAAATATACACTGAACTGACAAACACAAAAAGAGTTAAGACACACCTACAAAAACATAAAACTCACTAGATATGCTCATAATTCTCACTCCTTTAGTATGACTGTGTCCAAGCTCTCCATCATTTCACATTTCTGATTTTTACTGCTTTTAAGATCTCCTCTGGAATTAATGTTCCCTGTAATATGTAAGCTCATTCTTGGGAACACTTTTATTAGCAACCAGCAACCAGTTAGGAATACTTGAGAAGTACAACTGCAGTCAAGTACTAATTTAGCAGTTTGTAGAGACAGACATTTAACACTTATATATTCTGATTTACTCTTCAGGAGTACACTTAGACTCAAAGTTCAAGAGTAAGCTATTGATTCAAAACTGAAAGGTCTTTATAACACTGTGATAAAAATTCTAATCAAAGTAAAATGTGAAAACTTAAAACATTGCCAAAATAACATCCCATTAAATTCTTCTAGTTTACACAGTTTTGCAATATAACTGATCATCTACTCAGAGCAAGCTATGGGTTATAGAATCTTTCATCTCTGCCTGTGCTTACCCTTTTCTAACTTTAACTTTCCTTCTAAGCAGCACACAGAGACTTTGCCACTTCTTCTGCCTTGGTAGCCACTTGCAAATCTCCTAACAGGAGTCATACTATAACTGCCACTATCTGGCAGACTCCCTTTTCCTTATTTAAGTGCAGCTTCTCTGCTATATGCTGTAGCACAGGCAGCATACCTTCCAGAGTTTTTGGCACCCCATATTCTCTTGGCAGTCAACACTCATCCTAGAGGGCAGTCACCCCTCCCCACATGGATGTTATAGGCGGATCTGAGATTTCTCCCGTGCATTCTCCTTCCCTAGAACTTATGCCCTTTACTGCCAGTGGCCGTTCAGTCTCCTAGCTGTAGCTCACCAATTGTTACAATCCAACTCCTGAAGGGGATGAATTGGTGAGAGTGGGAAACCAAGAACACATCTGGCATTTAGTAAGTCATAAGCTTTATTGGGACATATGGATGGGAGAGAATTTCTGAAGGTGACAGTTCAAAAATGAAGATAGTGCTCCTCAAAGAGATGAGAAAATGAGGGGTGATATATATAAGGGGTTACAGAACAAGGACATACCATAGGGTATAAGAACTGAGTTCCTGTTAAGAGTCATGTGAAGCATACACATGGGGTGTGGTGGTGTTTTCAGTAAGTTCCTAGGAAGGGCATTTACCAAGGACATTTACTGCTTTGGGAAGATTTTAACTTATGATAACATCTCCTCTCTATAGAGGGTTATTAACCTTTAACTTATACCTAGGTCACACACATCCTGAGTACTTGGGGAGACTTGGGTCCCCACATATGGTTATGGGACACTGTAGCAGAAGGAATTGTACTATCTATGGTGGAGATGAGCATATTAGCCTCTATTACCACTCACCCTTCTCTGCACCAGAGTCTATATATCACCTCAAATGAGGTAAGAAATGCATTGTTGCTAGTTTTGGTTAGTTGCTGGAGTGAAAAAAAAAAACAACTTTTAAGGTAGTATATTTCCTGTAAACCTTTTTGATATATTTTGAGCTATAAGAGATATTTTAGATATTCTAGAGGAAAAAATACTTTAATTGTTAGGTATAATATATATATTTCGTACAGCATATTTTTATTTTTTATTGTTTTCGGTTTATAAAAAATAACATTTGTTATGAAAAATTTGGAAAATTTAAAAAGTATGATGAACAACATAAAATTTCTTACATTTTTACCAGCCAAGAGTTAACATATTGTTGTATTTCTATCTAGTCTTTTCTTCCATGGGTAAATATATATGCCGCAAATACCCTTTTAAAAAATGGAGATCATATTGCATATAAAGTCTATATCCTGGGAAGCGGGTGTGGCTCAATGGATAGAGCCCCCGTTTACCATATGAGAGGCCCCGGGTTCGCTTCCCGGCGCCTCCTTGTGAGGGCAGGCCGGCTTGCGCGGGGCCGTGGGCTGATGCGGCAAGACCTCACAGCAAGGGGGAGATAAGCAGACACAGAGAAGACACCCAGCGAATGGACACAGCAGCACAAGCAGCAAGGGGGGATAAATAAATAAAATAAATAAATCTTTAAAAATAAATAAATAAATAAAGTCTATATCCTATTTTTTCACTTATCATATAACAAAACATTTTCCCAGTTCCTTAACTTTGGAGACATGAGTTTTAATGACTGCATCCACCCATCATGTCCCCCAATCACAATGTGAGATCTACAAGAGCTGGGATCTTCTTTGTCTGGGCCACCACTGTATTCCCAGTGCCTAAATGATGCCTGGCTCAATATATTTTATTTTTTATTGAGGCATAATTTACAGTTCAGTTTATTGAGTTCCATATTAAGTGTTTAGTTTTATGAGTACTGAAACTATATGGACCCTGTAAACAGCACCCCCTCCCCCCCAAAAAAACCAGAGACTATTTCCTTCATCCCAGAAAGCTTGCTCTTGCAACTCTCCAGTCAATTCCCTCTTTCTGACTTTTATCAATTTAACTATTTAATAAATATTTTCTGTATAAAGAAATTGGATCAATTTCCTAATTTTAAGTACTGAGTTTCCAATTTTTTACTATACAATATTCAGTACCTACTATGTGTAGTTACTATGCTAAACACAAGTGCAGCAGCTGTCTTATTTGTCTCTATATACCCA
>JAQZBX010013245.1:26974-40204 GCA_029593785.1 Cabassous unicinctus | reverse complement strand
ATTATTTAAAAAGAACTAAAAGACTGATTGGACTTTTAATAGCAGGAACTTTGGGACTGATTGGCATCATAACTGCTGCAGTTGTCGCTGGCACAGCCCTCATCATATTCCTATTGATTAGAAAGCTTTCCAAGGCCATAGCCCACGTGCGGCAAGAAAACAAGTTAATTGCGCTAGCAACCCTTAGCTTAAATAAAAAGAAGGGGGAGATGGGGGGAAACAAGCAGAAGTGTGGCTTGCTAACGTGGTAAATTCTGGGCAATAGTAGGTACCGCTACTGCCTGGACGAGGCGGCTGGTACGGGTGAAACAACGCCCTCGGCCTGGTACGAGTGACTCAGCCCTCTGTAGCCTCGCAGCCTACTTCCTGCTCCCTCATCCTCTGCCCGCAGTTCCACTTCCCCCTACCCCACTCCTCCCCTTGCTAGCCTTAGCCCTCCTAGCCCACCAATTCCAGTTAAAAAAATTTTCAACTAATAAAAAAGGGGGAAATGATGGAGTTTCAATTAAAGGCCATGACTACTGACAGAAAGGTCACCTTGGAATGTAATAAACAAGTCCTCCAGTCTCATGCTAGGAGCTGGGTGGGGAAACATCCTGAAATTATGCCTGTGAATTGCAGAAATGTAACAAAGAATTGAGCCATTGACCTTTAAGACTTGTTGATTTCAGGAAGATGTAATTGTCAAATATCTGTTGCCTTGCACATGCTCACTCGTGTTTTCTTTGTTCTAAAGCCAGAATAAAAGCCACACTTTGTGAGGTGGCTGGGCTCTTCTCTCCATATCGGACAGAGAGACCCCTGATCCCAGTTTCTTCTTCTCTTTGTCTCTTTCTTTCTCATCCGCGGCACCGTTTTCACCGACTCAGTTCCCAAACGCCAACAGAAGTCCACAAACAGGAATTCAATAAAACCAGCTTTTACACAAATCAGAGAACAAACCCAATCCATGGTTGCACAATCCTTTAACACAGAATCACAACATAAGGAGGAGATTTCTGCATGACGAAATGAGGGCCACTGAGGGGGCAGAAATGATGCAGAGGTTTGTTTCCAGGCAGATGGGGAAAGAGGCTGTTGCTGAGAAGAAAAGAAAAGGAAGTCCATGAAGGGGACCGTTTGGTAGAAAGAAAAGTGACACTGCAGGGCCAGATGGAAGTCATGTTTCTTCTATTTCTCTATATTTCTCCTTATGCTCATTGCTGCAACATAACTCAACTTTAATTGCTCAGTAGGTTGTGAAATGTGTCTCTGTTGCTCTGGACTCTGAAGAGAAAAACCTGCATCTCACTGAAGCATCTCCACGGGTTAGCGCCATGACAGCCAATAGTAATAGTAATAACTACAGAGCACTTGCAGAGGACGGGTCGAAGGAGGGAAGGAGACCCCCCAGGGAGGCTCTGACAGGGAAGGAGGTGCCCTCATCACCCTCAGCCAGGAGTGGGGAACACAGATTGGCACCAGGATCTATGGCTGCTACGTGCTGGTCCTTTTGAGATGAGGGCAGATATCAGGCAGACACTGACTGGGGTCAGGCGAGACCCCATTTCTGTCTGGAACGTCTTCGAGAACCTGGTTATCTATGCCCCACCCTGAGGAAATGAGAGCCAGAAGCTGCTCAGGTTTCAGGCTGCAAATCTCTCATGTGATACTCTCTTCCAGGATTGAGTCTGGGCCAGAGGACCCCAATGCAGGCAGGAGAGTTGACCCCAGAGTTTCCAACACCTTGTTCAGGGACAGTGGAAGTAAATCTGGCCAGACCCTTGGAGCTGAGAAGAGGGGAGCCAAGGTTAGTGAAGAATGCCCTAAGGAAACAACCTGTAATTCCCTTCCAGGGACCCTCCCCACACCCACCATCTGGGCCAAGCCAGGCTCTGTGACCATCTGGGGGAGGCCCATGACCATCTGGTGTCAGGAGACCCTGGAGACCAAGGAGTACCATCTGGACAGAGAGGGAAGCCCAGAACCCTGGTACAGACAGAACCCACTGGAGGCCAGGGACAAGGCCAAGTTCCCCATTCCATCCCTGACAGAGCATGATTCAGGACAGTATCACTGCTCCTATCAGAGCTCCACAGGCTGGTCAGCACCCAGTGAGCCCCTGGAGTTGATGGTGACAGGTGAGAGGACACTCTGGGGTCCCAGGCTCAGGCTCTGCCTTAAGGAACAGGGTCTGCTCTCAAGGATGCCACCCCTTTCGCCTTGGTGATATGGGGAGGGGTGAGCCCCATTGAATACAGCTCCTCCTCCTCTCCTAGGAGCCTACAGCAAACCCACCCTCTCTGCCCTGCCAAGCTTTGTGGTGACCTCAGAAGGAACTGTGACCCTCCAGTGTGGCTCATGGTTGGGTTTGGAGGGTTTGTTCTGTCTGAGGAAGGAGAACACGGGAGCTCCTGGACCCTGGACGCAAAGCCACACTCCAGTGGGCAGTCCCAGGCCCTGTTCCCCCTGGGGCCCGTGAGCCCCAGCCACAGGGGGCCATTCAGATGCTACGGCTACTACAGGAGCAGCCCGCGGGTGTAGTCAGAGCCCAGTGACCCCCCGGAGCTCCTGGTTCCAGGTAATGAAGTCCTGTCCTTGCCCAATGAAGTCCTCATGGCCCCAGACAGGTTAAAGGGAGCCTTGACCTCAGGGGATCCCCAGGAGGGAAGATGGGCACAGAGTGTGAGAGACCCTGAGTCATGGAGTGCAAGACATGTTGGGCAGTGCTTGGAGGACCATCACCTGCAGTGCGTACAATCTCTACCCAGGTGTGTCCAGGAAGCCATCCCTCCTCACCCAACCAGGCTGCGTCATGTCCTTCGGACAGAACCTGACCCTCCAGTGTTGCTCTGATGTCAACTATGACAGATTTGCTGTGTCCAAGGAGGGGGGACGTGGCCTCACCCAGCACCTCGGCCGGCAGCCCCAGACTGGGCTCTCTCAGGCTGACTTCCCCCTCATCCAAGTGGACCACACCCACGGGGGCCAGTACAGATGCTACGGTGGACACAACATCTCCTCTGAGTGGTCGGCCCACAGTGAGCCCCTGGAAGTCCTCAACGCAGGTGAGGGGGCCCCAGCCGGGTCCATCCAGAACCCTGACTCTGCACAGGCCCTGCCAGGGGGAACCCAGGATGAAATGTTCTTGGGCTCAGGGTGTGGGGTCGCAATAGAAGGAGAAAGACAGAAAGTGAAAATGGGAGGGGGTGAGAAACAGAGACACAGAGACTGGGAGGTCCTCAGGGAGGGGCCCTGGTGAAATCTCAATCCAGAACCCAGGTGGAAGCTGGCAGCCCCTCACCCATTCTTCTTCTCTCTAGGAGAGCTCCCTTCCACACCCTCCATCTCTGCCCAGCCTGGCCCCAACGTATTGTCGGGAGAGAACATGACCCTGCAGTATTAGTTTTGGGACCCAATGAACACTTTCCTTCTGTCTAAGGAAGAGGGAGCTGATCCTTCCATGAGTCTTAGATCCCAACACAGAGCCCACCTGTACCTGGATGACTTTGCCATCAGCCCTGTGACCTCAGCCAACTGTGGGACCTATGGCGCTACAGCCCACATAACAATGTCCCCTACTTGTTGTCTCATCCCAGTGCCCCCCTGGAGCTCATGGTCTCAGGTGAGGAGTCTCTGCCTGCTGCCTCTGGGAATGGTCAGTTCAGGGCTCCATCCAAGGGCAGCTCTGAGACACATTGGGATGAGGAGAACACAGAGGAAGTTTCTTCAGGAAGACCCAGCCCATCTGATGGTGGGCAGAGACTGGGGTCCCTACCACTGGGGGATCACAAATAATCCTCATGTGTCCACAGGCATACACTGTATTTCAGAACAATGCATATATGTACATTACCTTGAATTCAGACAGTCATGAAAGACAGACAGACCGTGACAGTCCATGATGACATGTCATAAAAATGAATCATGTTCCTTGGGAAAGATCTTTGAAGCAGAAATTAAACTTTTTGACCCCACTCCAACGAAAAGAAATAAATAGAAATAAAAAAGAAAAGAAAAGAAAAGAAAAGAAGGAAAGGGAAGGGAAGGGAAGGGAAGGGAAGGGAAGGAACAAAAGTTTATCAATCAGAAGAAAATGGAAATTTAAGTTGTCAGTTTCCAAATTGTGTACCTTTCTCTCATTTCAAATGTCATATGATGATGTAGTAAAATATTGTTCAGTTTCGCATTAATAAATCAACCTCATTTTTAGCTGCTGTTATTTTAAGGCTAACACACCAAAAATTTGTATTTTATAACTTTAGCAATATTCACCCACACATTTAAATCTGGTTTCCTATTACATTAGGATTCTATTGGGAATGAATCCTTTTCCTGAAAGTCTTACGTATCATGACAGTGAATTTTTCTTCGAATTATTGTCACACTGACAATAAATTAAAAAGGCTTCTTCGTATCAAATACATGGATACTAACTCCTGGGGAAGTTTCTGGGCAGGGTCTCATGGCCATGTTGTTTGGTGGCCCTGTTGTCTACTGGGTCAACTGCCTTCTCCCTTTCACTACACGAACCTGCCTTAACACCCTCTTCAGAGAGTTTAGACTTTTATTCTTAAGGGGGTGCTGAAGGACAATGGTCATTCTTCTGTAGCTACTTCCTGCTGGTTGGGGGGAATAGGCTCTATCACAAGGTGTAAAATCCTCTGGCTATTCTATTGCAGTTGAGAGAAGATGGATCCAGCACCTTGGTTGGACTGGATGAAATTCCCACATGACTAATAAGGCATTGATTCTAGAAGAAATAAACTTAGTCAAAATTTAAGATACATGGTCTCGCTAAAAAGATAAAGAGGATATTGATAAGCAGGCCCAAAAAGGGGGCCAGACATGGCATACTAGACCACAAAAGTGAGAAAAGCCAGATGCTTTCAGAGGCTGCATCCTCCCAAAGTTGATGGGAAACAGCATTCTTCCTTGAGTTCTTTCATGCTGTTGGTTAACTCTAGAGAGAGATTGTAGTAGACAAGCTGGGTTTGGTATAACTTGCCAAACCCATTCCCATAGTTGTGGTTATGCTTAGGGCAGCTAGAAGAGGTATGAAAAGAGGCACTGCCCTAGATATAAACTCATAAAGACAGTATATGCAACTTCAAGACAAGATTACAGTAAGCAAAATAAAGACAGTGTGTAAGAGAGCCATTCCTTTATCTTATAGGCAAGTTAACTACTTAGAAAATGAATTAAATTTACCAGGACTTTTAACATGTTCAATATCCCTCTGCCTATGATCTAGAATAGATGAGATATAGGAAGAAAACTTAATACTAATTAATGCACCAATCAATGCATAAGTTTCTCTTTGAGCTGCAATTAATAGAACTAAGCTTGAGGTTTGCAATACCATACATTTATCTCTCCATGGGAACAGACCATAATGGCAATTGTGTTGCTTTAAATTCTACTCACATTACTCTGGTCATTTTTCTCCAATTGGTATGTCCTTCACACAGCCACCATTAAAGTACCATTAAATCTAGAGAGACACTTGGAAGGAAGGCTCCAGTGTTTCACTGGCCTGGTGCATAGCACCCTTTGGCACTCTGAAACAGAGCCAGTCTGGAGGCAATGTCCATTCTACATCTGGCCACATCGAGACATTGCCAGGTGCTGCAGAAGCTCAAAACTTCAACGTACTCTCCATCCACTTCAGGAACATAACCAGAGATGCTGTAGATACCTTTAGCATTTTAGGGGTCATAGTGACTGACCTAGCCAATAACTCAAATGGAGAGGCACCATGCAGGGTATTTAGGCCTGGTTTGAATGCACAAGAGAGGTTGACAATATTGAAATCTATCTCTTAATTTTTATACACTTTTTAAACACTTTCAATGCAATGTATAAAATATCAAAAGAGCTTAGCTATTTTAGTACTCTGCTTTTTACTTTTACACCTTTACCATGATGATGTTAATTAGCAAGTATTTTACATTACCAGAACAGGAAAAACTACCTTCTCAATTTTTGTATAAAAATCTAAGTTTCTCAGTGGAATCAAGTTTATCTTTCCCTTACCACCACTTTGATAAGCACATTGAGATGGCCTCTGACAGGTTTCCCTGTTATGAAACTACTTTTGTTATTAATACCAGTTTAGGTTTCTAATTAATAATGGCTTCCCTGGAATAAGTCGTTTAAATGCCTCAGTTTAGAAGATGCTTTTACAAACCTCTTATAATTAACCATAACCACATAGACTGATTACTTTACCTTTATATAAGCTTATTAAATTACAAGTAGCAATCAATGAAATTTACTTTATCCATTTAAGAGAGGGTAGGTATACATTTCCTTCTTTAACTTAATTTCATTAGACATGAGCTTATAAATCTTATCATAAAGCATACTGACTGCTAGGTTTTGGAATATATTATAACTGTTTAATTTGTTTAATTATAATTTAGAAATGATCTTTCCATAACTGCCAAGGACTTTTCCTTTGCTTACTGAAACTTGGTGATAGCATTATTAGGCACGCTTAGTTTAAGGCTGTGAAAAGGTTTAAATTGGGGAATTATAGGGCAAAGTGATTCTTAATTCCTTGCCTAGTAGATAAAAGTTTTAATCTTTAACAATTTGAATAAAGCTCTTTTAAGTATTTTCATTTGTTAACTGGATATTACCATCCCAATGTATAAAGATATCCACTGGATGAAAGGAAATGGAGAGTTAGACATAGAAGCACACAATTTACTAATGCTACTTATAATTCTCATTCTCTTACAAAATAAATTTAACTGTAAAATGATATTATATTTGAAAAATCTCTTTGAAGGCTATTTCTAATTAATCTGCTTGGTAACCATGCAATTTGGCACAAGAATTTTGTTCTTTGGTTATTGGCTTATAATCAAGTTGTTACCAATGTTTTAAAATACAGTTTACACCATTTTCCTTTACTTAAGAGCTTTACTTATTTCCTATTTTGACTTGGACAGACCTTGGATGAGAAACACTAATTCCAGGACATACTCCCTGAGGTCATTGAAGTTTCAGGGAAACCTGGTTTTTCTCATGACTTGCTTTTAGGAACATCAGCTCTTGAGGTGGGAGGCCCCTATTCCCAGTCTTCAGTGATGACAGGACTCTGGTGGTGCTGGACTGGAAGAGTGGACATCCAAACCCAAGGCAGCAATCTAGTCCACACCAGGAGTCATGAGAGAAAAGCAGGGTTATTAATAGCAGTGGAAGGACAGGAGACAGGGGTGTCTCAAATCTCCCTTCCCTGAGCCATGAGAGGGATGGAAGTGGTCATGAAATAACCATAAGCAAAGGCAAACTCAGTTTAGCATACACAAGGGTGAGGTTAGACCTGAAGTAACCATAAACAAAGGTAAATTAGTTGAAGTTTACCTTCACAGTAGTAGGTTCTAGGTTAAATCCACCAAGTTATAGCAATTTCAGATATTATCCTTCTGTTGTTTTATAATATGAAGACATCTATATCATGAACTTAACTCTTAGCTACAGTTTCTAGAAGGTTCCACTTAAAAACAATTTGAACACTTCTGTTTATTAACTAAGCAATGAAAACAATTTTATTAGTAACGACTTTGCTAATTTTTTCTGCTTTTCCAACATTTGAACTAGTTCCATGTGGTTTTACATCAAATCCAATTGCAAGAGAGTTTTGACATTAAAAGTCTCATTTTGAGGTTACATTTCACCATTATCCTATTTGTAACAGGCAAACCCAAATCCTATTTCCTAGGCATGAGCAGACTGATAAAGTTAAACACAGATTAAAAAGTAAAATGCAGATTTAAAAAGTTAAACACAAAGTTAAGCACAGATTAGAACAGAAGAGAGAATTTTACATGCTTAACATGGAGAAAGACCTAATGGAAAACATTTTCCAGGAACTTTTTAACATTATTCATTCTGATTGTGGTACACTGAACTTTTTAAACATGTAAATTCATTTCTTTCATGAGAGCTGGGAAGTTTTCAGCCAATATTTCCTCAAATACTCTTTCTGTCCCTTTTATCTTCTCTTCACTTTCTGAACTTCCATGACACGTTCTTGTTGCATGTTGTGTTGTCATTCAATTCCCTGAGTCCCTGCTCAACTGCTTCCATTCTTTTCTCTATCTGTTTTCTGTCTTCAGTTTCAGCTGTACTGTCTACTGTACCACTTATTCTTTCCTCTATCATTGTGAGTCTGATGATATATGGCTCTAATGTGTTCTTGTTGTGTTGTGTTGTGTTTTTTTTTAAGGTACAGGGACCATGAATTGAACCCGAGAACCTCATAAGTGGAGAGCCAGTGCTCAACCATGGTGCCAAATCAGCTCACCTCTAATGTGTCTTTGATCTCACATGCCTTTCATTCACATGAGCGCTCTTATTTTTCTATTCAGGTTTTCACATTCTTCTTTGTGCTTGCTCTGTGTCGTTTTTAAATCCTTTATCTCTGTAGCCATATTGTCTTTCAACTCATTAATTTGATTTTTGAAATTTGTATGAATCTTATTGATTAGTTGTCACAAATCCTGTGTCTCATCTGGGGCTTTGATATATTCTTTATTTTTTTGTTTTGTTTTGTTTTAGAGTCATATTTCTATCTTTTTATTTTTTATTTATTTATTTTTATTTGTAAAATGATATATAAATACATATGCATATATGTGCATTTGTTTACATAAATGTTTTGATATATTCTTTAGCTTGGGCCATTTCTTCCATTTTCTTACTGTGGCTTGTAATTTTTTTGCTGATGTCTAGGCATCTGATTATGATGGTGACTTTACTCAGATGCTCAATTTCTCTCTCTTTTGTATGGATTTAGTCACAGGAATCTGTGTTACTCCATTTGATTCTTGGTTCAACCTGTGGTGGGTCTATAGGATTGTCCCTGTTAGTTTCTTAAATCTGGACCCTGGAGCCAGTAATGGGTTGCAGACCCACTTCCTCAGGTCTTGGGGAGTTAGGCTGAAAAGACCTGGAAAAAATCTCTCTTTCTTATTTACTTTTAGTTTCCTCCTGTGCACTTCTTTGATGGGCCAGAAGATGGTACACATCAGCAGCCCCGTCAGTTCAAAGCCTGGTCCAGTGTGTATTCACAAGAACACAGACCAAATCAATGTGCTAGAGGATCCTTTCTGTAGGCTAAGAGCCTCATAATTCAAACTTTCCCAGAGACAGTTCTCCAACCTTTGCTGGAAGCCCCCTCTCTTTACCCATGTAGGAAATAATTCCACTCCCCTCTGCATCCTGAACAACCAGTTCCACTCAGTAGAGAAGGTGATTGAGAGTTTCCATCTCTTTAGTCCTGTGTCAGCTCCTAGGGCAAACAATGGCATGTCCCCACACAGCCTGGAAGGTTAAATTTGTGAGTCAAAAGCTAAGTCAGCCTTAGACTGCTTCCCTTTCCTTCCTGTTTCCTGGGGAGTTGGACCCCTGCAACTCCCTTTGTTGGTAACCATTGGCCCTGAAGCCTGAAAATTCAAAATTGTCTACACAGTAGGGGAGGGCTATGCCAGCTGCAGTCCAATTTTAAATCACAGTCTTTCTGTTGAGATTCTTTTCCTTTGCCCCTCTCTCTTCTGGATGGTGTCCAGCTTTTCCCTGGTGTCCGGAACCCTAGAACATTTTCCCAGGTGTTTTTGCCTGTCCTCTAGCTATATTTCTGGAAGAAGAGAAAGTCCCATGTCTTTCTAGTCTGCCAACTTCCTGGAAGTCAAGTCTTCAAATGTAAACTTGTACTTATGAACCTTATTGCTATAAAAATGAAAATTAGCCTAAGTATAATTAATGCCAGGAGTTTCCTCCTGAAAACCTCCTTGTTTCTCTAACGTGGCCTCTCTCTAAGCCAAACTCAGCAAATAAACACACAGCCTTCCCCCTGATGTGGGACATGACTCATGGGGGTGAACCTCCCTGGCACTGAGGGATTATTACCAAGTGGTAACCAGCAATGCAATTGGATAAAGGCCTTCACTGACAGATGGAAACTTTAAATAAAAAAAGAGTTTCTATGGCTAAGAAATTTAAAAATGAGTTGGGATGTCATTCTGGATGTCATGCTTATGCAGGTCTCAGATTTCACTAGCTGCCATCATAAACAAAGCTTCAATCAAGAGTGCTCTGGAGGGCTGTAGAGATGTCCAGACACCAGGGGCAAGGAACATAGCATCATGAAATCAACACCCTTTGGCGGACCCTGTTTGGGAATATATGATAATCAATTTCCCTAATATAACATAGTAATACTCATTTATAATATACTACTCATGATTCTTCTACTCCTTTTATTTGAATCTATAATTCTCAATATATCTGTTAAATATATCTCTCAGAGACATAAATCTTTGGATTTTTCACATGCAGATTGAGCCTTGAATCCCAGCAGAATAGTAGCCCACTCTTACTCTCCAGTTCTCCAGGTTTGCCCTAGACAACCAACAAAATGATGATGGACAAGTCCCATCCCAAAAACAAAGAGTATCTACAACTTCAAGCAAAACAATTCCTTCCTTTTGCCCCATAATATCTAAGCCCCCTCTCAGCCTAAAGCAGTCAGAGTGGATATCATCCCAAATCCCTCAAGATTGAGGAAAGAACAAACATAAGGGGGAAGTGTAACCATGGAACGAAATAGATTTATTGTTATTCTAGTTATAATCTTGTGTTAACAGAAGAACTTGTCCCATTGATATAAAGATAGTGGCTCCCAGGGCTTTATAAGGGAGTGGGAGAGATGAATGGGGGAAAACAGGACATATTTGGGATAATGAGATTCTTTGGGATGGTACTATAATGACAGACACAGGACATTATGCATTTGTCAAGGCCAATGGAACTGTACAATGTGAAGTGTAAACCATAATGTAAACTATGGACTTTGGTTAGTACCAACACTCGAATATTGGTTCATCAATTGGAGCAAATGTATCACACTAATCTTAGATGTTAATAATAGGGGAGGGAAGTGGATATGGCTTAAGCAATTGGGCTCCTGTCTACCATATGGGAGGTCCAGAGTTTGATTCCTAGGGCCTCCTGGTGATAAGTAAGCTGGCCCGCACAGCAAGCTGGCCCATGCGGAGAGCTGGCACAGCAAGATGACGCAATAAAAAGAGACACAGAAGAGAGACAATAAGAGACACAGCAGACCAGGGAGTTGAGGTGGCACAAGAGATTGAGTGCCTTTCTCCACACCAGGAGGTCCTGGGTTTGGTTCCCTGTGCCACCTAGGGAGAAAACAAGCAAACACAGAAGAACACACAGACAGCAGACAGTGAGCACAAAACAATGAGGGCAGGGGGTAGAAATAAATAAATAAATAAATAAGTTATTAAAAAATAATTATAATAATAATAGGGGAATAGAGAGTGGTGAGTCAATGCTTAATCTGTGCAGGGTTTATAATTAGGTTGATTATAACAGTTTGTAAATGGAAGTTTACAGCAATATGAAGGTAATTAAGAGTGCTTAAGTGTGGGTGTGAATGTGGTTGAAAGATGAAGTTTTGGTCTGTCCATGAGGCTAGAAGGAAAGCTAGAGGTTAAACCATGTGTGTGAGTATGTTGGAAATTTATATAGGAATTCCCTATACTTTTGGAGTAATTTTATGTAAATGTAAATCTAAATCTTCTCTAAAATAAAATTTATTATTACAAAAAACACACTGGCATATTTTTAGAGAAAGGACCAAATTGATTCTTAAACTTATACACAAATACAAAGGCCAGTTAAGAATAAAAATAATTTTTAATACAAGGATTATTGGAGACTCACATTACTTGATTCAATACTTTGTATAAAGTTATCATAATGCAGAGAGTATAATAATTTTATAAGGATAGACATATAGATCAATGGATTATTATAGAGGTACCTAAAACAGATCTACATATAAATGCTCGCTTTCTTGTCACAAGTGTTAAAATAATTTCATGAGGAGCCAGATAATGTTTTTAACAAACTACACCTGAACAATTAAATATTCATGAAAAACTCTTGAGCTTTTCCCTCATGACATATATGAAAATTAACTTAAAAAAAAAATCATAGTTCAGAGTTCTGGGAATACGGCAATGAGGACGGTAGGCAGATTCTGACCCTATCACAACAAAGGAGTGGAGAGAAGACAAAGGCCTATCTGAAGAAGATGCTTTGGATATATGTAGAACAGGAAAGTGCTCTGAGTCATCTGGGAAGGTACTGGAAGATAAAGAAGCCAAAGGAAAACCATGAGCTGCTCCCCCTGTGGCTGGTGGCAGCATATATACCCCAGCCCCAGGGCAAACAGCCTAGGTGGAGCCACTGGCTCACTGCTCTCTGCTCTGATCAGAGTGTGAGGGGGCATTTCCGGGGAGGAAGAGGGGTCTGGGAGGGGGCAGAGTGGTTTCTTTGCAGTGAGTTTAGCCAGCTGAGTCCCCTTTGAATTTTGGAAGGGACCCCGACCCAATGGGGAGAGGGGAGGAGGATGTCCTCAGGCAGGCTGTCATACCAGCTCCCAGGTAAAGAGAGGAATTAGATCAGAGAAGAGGCAGGGACAGACAGGCACCTAATCAGCCGGACTCTGGCAAGTGTTAGGAATCTACCCTTCCAGGGGGAAAGGGGCAGATAGCTTTCTGAAAGGCTAACTAACCTAAGAAGACATTTTAGCTTAATAGGGGAATTCCTGCCTTGCATACAGGAGGTCCCTGGTTTGATTCCTGGCTCTTCTTAGAGGAGTGATCACCGGGTTATCAAGCATTCAGTTGGTACTTTGACAGGGAACATACAGATATTCTTTTTGTCTTAGCTTTTCTTGGATCTCTTATTTAAAAAAAAAAAAAAAGATTCCTTTTTTAAATTCCTTATGTTACTCGCTAAAACCCAGTTCAAAACCTGCAGAGGGCAGGCTGCAGGGTGATTGACTGATGAGCACCGGCGCCTGAGAAGTTCCTTAGCGGCCCAAGAGGAAAGGCTGTTTTTCCTTGTTTTTTTTTTTTTGGTTGTTGCTGTTCATTTTTTTCTTTTTTCTCCTTTTTAAAATTAGCTACTGCTGTCTTGTTTCTTGTTTGTTGTATTTCCCCTTTCTTTGCTTCCCTTTTTCTCTTTTACCAATTTTTTCTACCTACGCTATTTCTTTCCTTTCCTTCTTTTATCTATCTTCTGTTTTCTGCTGTTGTTCTTTCATTTCACCTCCTTTTGTTTGGTGTTCGGTTTTTTTATGTTTTCACTTCTCTCTCCTTTTCTCTCTGTTTTCTTTCTTCTTTACTGTTTTTTTTTTTCTCTCTC
>JAQZBX010013245.1:0-26874 GCA_029593785.1 Cabassous unicinctus | reverse complement strand
CTCATGTTAATGATTCATTTTCTTAAGTCTTGTAATATACTTCTTCTACCTTATACTATTATTATTAATATTATTCTTTTTCTCCTCTTATCTCTTTCCTTTACTCTGGTCCTAATTTTTTTCCCAAGGGAACATAGCTCAACAAGGAAATAGAATAAAAGGAACGAAGTGTCAAAGTGGAACCTTACCACAAACACAAAAACAACAAAATAAAACCCGAGAGTGGAAAGAGAAGCTAATCAACTGAATAAATCCATTAAGATAAACAGATGCCTAGACACCAGCAAAACATTACATACATACATACTAAGAAACAGGAAGACATGGCCCTGTCCGACAAACAAACTAAAAAACAGGAGGAGATGCAGAACATGGAAAACTAATCAGAGATGTCCAAACAAATATCATGAATCAACTTAATGAAGTGAAGGAAGAGATTAAGGATATTAAGAAGACACTGGAAGAACATACTGAAGAAATTATAAATAGACAAAAAGATAATGGATATGATGGTGATTGAAAGAATGGATAAGGAAATATGACCCATCTATATACTGTCTATAAAAAACCTACCTTAGACCCAGGGACTCAAGGAGGCTGAAAGCAAATAATTGGAAAACAATTTTACATTCAAATAATAGCCAAAGAAGGGCGAGAGAAGCTATACTAACATAGAAAAAATTGACTTTAAATGAAAAACTATTGTAAGAGACCAAGAAAGACACTATATATTAATAAAAGGGGTAATCTATCAAGAAGAAAGAACAATCATAAACATGTATGCACCTAACTAGGGGGACTCAAAACATATGAGGCAAACACTGGAAAAACTAAGTGGAGAAATAGATGCCTCTACAATTATAGTGGGGGGATTTAATACACCATTATCATCATTAGACAGAACATCTCAAGGGAGAATCAATAAAGAAACAAAGAGTTTGAATAATACATTAGAGGATCTGAGCTTATTAGATATGTACAGAACATTACATACAAATACAGTGGGATACACATTATTCTCAAGTGCACATGGATCATTCCCCAGGATAAACCACATGCTAGAAAACAGAGCAACTCTCAATAAATTCAGAAAGATTGTAATTATGCAAAGTAATGCATAATTACTTTGAATGAAGCTGGAAATCAGTAAGGGGCAGAGAACCAGATTATGCACAAAGATATGGAAGTGAAACAACACACTCTTAGACAAACAGTGGGTCAAGGAGGAAATCACAAAAGAAATCAGTAACTACCTTGAAACGAATGAAAATGACAACACAACATATCAAAACATATGGGATGCAGCAAAAGCTGTACTGAGAGGGAAACTTGTACCATAAATGACCATATTGAAAAAGAAGAAAGAGCTAAAATCAGAGACCTAAGTGTACACCTGCAGGAATTAGTAAAAGAACAAGAAACCAACCCCAAAGGAAGTAGAAAAAAGAAATAAGAAAGATTAGAGCAGAGATAAATGAAATTGAATATAAGAAAGCACTAGAAAAAATAAACAAACCAAAAGTGGGTTTTATGAGAAGATCAATAAAATTGACAAACCCTTAACTAGACTAACAGGAAAAAAGAGAGAAGAAGCAAAAACATAAGATAAGAAACTAGGAAGGGGATATCACTACTGACCCCACAGAAATAAAGAGGATCATAAGAAGATACTTTGAAAAATTGTGTGCCAACAAAATGGATAATTTAGAGGAAATGGACAAGTTCCTACAAACACACAAGCAGCCTACATTGATGAAAGAAGAAACTGATGAACTCAACAGAAAAATCACAAATAACGAAATAGAATTAGACATCAAAAACCTCCCAACTAAGAATTGCACAGAACATGGGAATTGTCTTAAATGACATTGTAATGACAGATAAAAGTGATTATATATCTTGCCATAACCTACAGAATTGGGTGTGAGAGAGTGTAAACTACAACATAAACTTTAATCCCTGCTTAGTGGCAATGCTCCATAATGTGTTCATCAATTGCAGTGAATGTGCCACTCTAATGAAAGATGTTGTCAATGTGAGAAAATGTGGACAGTGTGGGAAGTGGGCATATGGGAATTCCCTATATTTCTTATGTGACATTTGTGTAACCTAAGTATCTTTAAAAAAAAAGAAATTAGGTGTAATATGGTGGTATTTTCAGGACATTGGAATTGTCCTGAATGATGGTGCAGTGACAGATACAGGTCATTATATATCTTGTCATAACTTACAAAAATGTGTGGGAGAGAGTTTAAACTATAATGTAAACTATAATCCACAGTTAGTGTCAATGCTCCAATATGTACTCATCAATTTTAACAAGTATACCACGCTAATGAAGGATGTTGTTAATGTGAGAAAGTGTGTGTGGGGGTGTAGGGAGTGGGGCATATGGGAAACCCCTATATTTTTCATGTAATATTTATGTAATCTAAGTATCCTTTAAAAAAGAAAAAAAGAGGGAAAAACCCACATTAAAAAAGAAAAAAGAATTGCCCAGTACCAGGTAGCTTCACAGGTGAATTATACCAAACATTCCAGAATGAAGTAACACCAATCCTTCATAAACTCTTCCAAACAATAGAAGTGGAAGGAATATTGCCTACCTCATTCTGTGATGCCAACATCACCTTAATACCAAAGCCAAAAAAAGATGCCACAAGAAAGGAAAATTATAGACCAATCTCTCTAATAAACCTAGATGCTAAAATCCTCAACAAAATACTTGCTAATCGTATTCAACAACACATTGAATGAATTATACACCATGACAAAGTGGGTTTCATCCCTGGTATGCAAGGATGGTTCAAAATAAGAAAATCAATCAATGTAATGCACCACATAAACAGATCAAAAGAAAAAAAATCACATGAACATCTCTATAGATGCAGAAAAACCATTTGACGAAATACAGCACCATTTCCTGATAAAAATACTGCAAAAGATAGGAATAAAAGGAAACTTCCTTAGCATGATAAAGAGTATATATGAAAAACCCACACCTAACATCCCACTTTCACCGCTTTTGTTAAAAATTGTGTTAGAAGTACTTGCTCGAGCACTTAGGCAAGAAAAAGATATAAAAGGCTTCCAAATTGGAAAGGGAGAAGCAAAAATTTCACTATTTGCAGATGACATGATCTTATACATCCAAAGCCCTGAGAAATGACAACAAAGTTTCTAGAGCTTATAAATGAGTTCAGTAAAGTGGCAGGTTATAAGATCAATATGTGAAAACCAGTAGCGTTTCTGTATACCAATATTGAGCAACTTGAAGAAGAAATCAAGAAAAAAACTCCCATTTATGGTAGCAACTAAAAGAATCAAATACCTAGGAGTAAATTTGACTAAGAATGTAAATGATTTATATGCAGAAAACTACACAACACTTAAAGTAAATTAAAGAAGACTTAAATAAATGGAAGAAAAATCCCTGTTCATGGATAGGAAGACTAAACATCATTAAGATGTCTATCCTATCCAAACTGATTTACAGATTTAATGCAATCTTAATAAAAAATTATCACAGCATTTTTTACTGAATTAGAAAAGTTAACTAAGAAATTTATTTGGAAGGGTAAGGGGCCCCAAGTAGCCAAAGATATATAGAAAAAGAAAAATGAAATCGAAGGAATCACACTAAATTACTTTAAAATATACTACAAGGCTACAGTGGTAAAAACGGCATGGCATTAGCACAAGGACAGACATACCAACCAATGGAACCAAAGTGAGAGTCCTGACATAGGTCCCCACATTTACAGTCGCCTGATGTTCGACAAGGCCACCAAGTCCACTCAACAGGGAGAGAACAGCCTCTTCAAAAAACAGCGCTTGGAGAACTGAATATCCATATCCAAAGAATGAGAGAGGAATACCACCTCACACCTTATACAAAAATTGACTCAAGATGCATCAAAGATATAAATATAAGAGCCAAAACCATAAAGCTCTTAGAAATATTGTAGGGAAGCATCTACAGGATCTTGCATTAGGAAATGGTTTCATGAACTTTATACCCAAAGCATGAGCAATGAAAGAAAAAATAGATAAATTGGGCATCCTCAAAATTAAAAACTTTTGCACCTCAAAGGAGTTTGTCAACAAAGTGAAGAGGAACTTACTCAATTAGAGAAAATATTTGGTGACCATATATCTGATAGGGCCTAATATCCAGCATACATAAAGAAATCCTACACCTCGAAAAGAAAAACAACTCATTTTAAAATAGGGCAAGTGATTTGAATAGACACCTCTCCAAAAAAGAAATACAAATGGCTAAAAGGCACATGAAAAGATGTTCAACATCACGACCCATTAGGAAAATGCAAATCAAAACCATAATGAGATATCATCTTACACCCATTAGAATGATGGCTATTAAAAAAACAGGACTACAAGTGTTGGAGAGGATGTGGAGGAATGGGAACCCTTATCCGCTGCTGGTGAGAATGTACAATGGTGCAGCCATTGTGGAGGACAGTTTGGCAGTTCCTCAGGAAGCTAACTATAGAACTGCCATATGACCCAGCAATCCCACTACTGGGTATATACCCAAAAGTATTGAAAGCAGGGACACGAACAGATATATGCATACCAATGCTCATAGCAGCATTATTCACTATTGCTAAAAGTTGGAAACAATCCAAATGTCCATCGACAGATGAATGGATAAAAAAATTGTGGTATATACGTACAATGTAATATTACGCAGTTATAAGAAGGAATACAGTATTAACATACAGGATAACATGAATAAATCTTGAGAAACTTCTGTTGAGTGTAGCAAGCCAGGCACTGAAGGACAAATATTACATTACCTCACTAATATGAATTAAGCAAATTGAACAGACTCGCAGAGCTACAGTCTGGAAGATAGGTTTACAGGAGACAGAAAGGGAGTAGAGGGTTGTGAGTCAATGCCCATATGTGCAAAATCTATGATAAAGTGGAAGTGTGTAGCTGTGTGGTGCATGGGCATAACAGTGGTGCACTGATGCTATTGGGCTGAGCAGTGCTGCTCTGTGAGGGGCTAAGGTGGGGAGTGTGGGTTACATTGTCCATGGAACTGGGGGAAGGGTTGGGGAGGGAGCAAGTGAACTCTGGGGATTTGCTTGTATGTGGTTGAAACTACAATGATGGGAATATTCTTTTGGCAAATATGTCAGGCAGGGTTACTGGTTTATGGTATTGGATGTGGGGGTCACATGAGACAGGGCACACCTGGGGCAAGCTTATAGAGAGTGTGTAGCGTTCATCTTGTCATAGTGCGTTGTCTCAGGGGGTGGAGACTCGCACAATGAGAGGGAAGGTGTTGGACTGAGTCCTGCGATGATCTCAATAGAGGGGCCAGAGTCTCTTGAGAGCATAGGCAGTGCCTAATAGTGGAGGACAGGCCAGTATGTCAGGACCTCAATGTGGTTGCAGGTAACTGTGAATCTGGTCCTTCAATGAGTTAATTTTGTTGGCTACCATGAGGGGAGAGGGAGGGAGGAATAGAATAGATGGAACACGGGAAATTTTGGAGGCAATGGAATTGTTCTACATGATCTTGCAAGGATGGATACAGACCACATCAAATTTCATCAAAATCTATAGAAGTGTACAGTCCAAAATGTAAACCACAATGTAAATGATTGACCACGGTTAGTAGCAATATTTCGATATTTGTACATCAGGTGTAACAAATGTACCATCCACATATAAAATGTTATTAATAGGAGAAAGTGAAAATGGGAGAGGATATTGCATACATGGGAATCATCTATATTCTGTACGTGACTTTTCTGTAACCTAAAGCTTCTTTGAAGACAAAATGAAAAAAATAAGACACTGGGTGAATAAATGGAATTAAATGTCACTGTACATACAAGACTACAGATCTTCCAGGGATGAAAGACATAAGGTTAAAAAAAATTTTAATTTTATGTTTTCATTTTTTTATTATTTCAAACTTTTTAAAAAATTGTATTTTATTCATTATTTTTAAAACTATCATTATTATATCATTTTGCAATTAATTACATTCAGTTACTTTGTTGGCTTCAATTTTGAAGCAGTTTTGGATCACAAGAGGGTTACAACTGTGGCAGGGAAGGATCATTGGTGCAGGGTGTCAAGGACGGAGGATGCATGGGAGGAGGTTCACCTGGAGCATACTGATAAGGCATAGGAATGTGTTCAAGGGTTCATGGGGCATTGACACAGTGGGTTGAGATTCACACAATAACCAAAGGAATATCAAATTCCCATCCTGGAGATCTCTGCCACATTCTTTAATGGGACGGCAAGAATCCCCTCAGTACAGGAGCAGTGACTAGTGAAGGAGGATGGACCATTGACGGGCCCTTGATTGTGATGACTGTACTCATGAACCTTTACTTTTGAAATTGAAATTTAGGCTGGTATTATAGGGTGCCTACACGTTACATCCTGAAAGCCTACTTGTTGCTCAAATGAGGCCTCTCTCTAAGCCAAACTCAGCATAAAAATACATTACCTTCCCCCAGCATGGGACATGACTCCTGGGCATGAGCCTCCCAGGCACCAAGGAATTACTACCAAGGGCACCAATTAGCAATGCAACTAGAAAAAGACCTTGAGCAAAAGTGGGAACGTGTAAAGACAAATGAGTTTATATGGCTAAGAGACTTCAAAATGAGCTGGGAGGTCATTTCAGAGGTTACACTTATGCATGACTCAGCAGGAACTCACTGACTGCCAAAGTAAATATTACTTCAAATAGCAGGGCTCCTGAGGGCTCTGGAGACATCCAGACACTATAGTCAGGGCAGCTGGCTCAGGGGGTTGATGCCTTGCCAGTGGGCCCTACTTGCGAATTTATGCTCCTCAGTGTGACACAGTTGGACTCAGTTGTGGTTTCCTACACATGGCTCTTCTGACCCTTCTATGTGAACCTATTGTTAGTACTAGAGTTGATAGTTGTACATCCAAAAGAATTAAATCTTTGGACTCTCCATGTACCAGCTGGGCCCTGAATCTCAACGGAGTATAATACCTACTCTCCATTTCATTGGACTCACCTAGGTCAACTAACAAGGAGATGATGATGGACAACGACTGTCCCAAGGAACTGAAAGAGTCTACAACTACAAGTTGCCCTATGGGCCCGAAGCCCCCTCTCAATTAGAGGTGGAGTGGGCATCACCATCCCAGAATCCTCAGGATTGGGGAGTGAACTATGGACTAAAGTCCATTGATGTGGAGGCAGTGGCCACTGGAGATTCTGAGGGCAGGGAGAGGGGAAAAAAGGTGTAATATGAGGGCATTTTAGGGACTTGGGAATTTTTCTGGATGACAATTCAGAAATTGAATTGACAGATATAGGCCAATGTATATCTTGTAATAATTTGCAAAAATGTTCAGGAGATAGTGTAACTACAATGTAAACTATAATCTATGCCTAGTGGCAATGCTCCAACATGTGTTCATCAATTGTAATGAATGTACCATAGTAATGAAGGATGTTGTTAATGTGGGAAAATGTGGGAGGGCTAGAAAGTGGGTCATATGAGAATCCCCTATATTATTTTGGGTAACATTTATGTAATCTAAGTTTCTTTAAAAACAAAAAAAAGATGTCAATTCTTGGGAGTAGGTATAGCTCAGTGGATGAGCACCTGCCTCCCATGTTTGACAACACAGATTCAATCTCTCATACTTCCTTAAAAGAAAAAAAAAGATTAAAAATATAATTTAAAAAGATGTCAATTCTACTCCCAAAAAAAATCATGGTTCTAGATATAAATGAACAACTATAAAATTCATAGAAGAAGTCATGGAAGAAAATATTTGTAACATTAGGTTAGGCAAAGATTTCTTTGATATAACACAAAAAGATAAGTGATAAAAGATGAATTCATTAACTGAACATCTTCATATTGAAGTTTCTGGTCTTCAAAAGATGATAAGAAATTGAAATGCAAGAGATAGGGTGAGAGAAAATATTTGCAAAACATTTATCTGATAAATAATTTTTATCTACAATATTTGAAGCGCTCATTACTGTATTAGTATTTGGGGGGAGGGAGGAAAGCTAAGGAAGGTGTGATGAGAATGTTAGGAGGGAAAGAAGAAGAATCTCATGGCTCAGGAGCTACCAGGCCCCACGAAGTCGTCCCAATACTTGGATCTGTTCACCCTTTCTTCCCTCTATCTCTATCCCCAGATATCCAGGACTAGAGTCCAGCAATCCTTGCCAGCCCACGCTGATTCCCAAGCCCAGCCTTCTGTCCTTTATTTCTTTTTTGAATAGAGAACCACATCATCTTCTCAGGTGTGGTGAGCCAGCTGTAGGTCAGCTTCTATAAACACCAGGCACTTCCCTCTGTTAAACTTCAGGTGGCCTCCACTGACCCACGTTCTTTGGTCTCAGATGATGAGACTGGATCAAGCCTCTCTGTGTGGTTGGAGTCAACATTTAAGAAGCAGTGACTGCTGAAAACCTAGTGATGAGAAGAAAAGAAAGGTGAAGAACCATGGCTGTGTCACCTCTCCCCATCTCACCACAAGGTCCTACCACCATCTCACTTGTCATAGGGATTCACCCAGATCCTTTGCTCTAACCCACCTGCTTTTAAGAACACAATTTAGATGTCCATAGAGATGGTCCCATAGAGATGTGGGAGGTGCATCCGCCACAGCATCACTTTGAGGACTGGACTCAACTCCCGCCACTTGTCCCTCTCTAATTACTTCTCCTATGAACTTCCTTGTTTTTTCAGTAGAAGAAAACAAGGCATCTGGTTTCCCAGAAGAGAGAAGTGTCTGTCTGAATCTCCCTAATCTCTGTCAAGAATCCCATGACATGTGGGGCAGATCCCATCTGGGATGCACATTGTTAAATCCATAGCAGCACATAGTCATGGGCCAGGGCACATTGTACTGCAGTAGGACAACATGGGGCTGTGTTTGGAAAACATTCCTTCCTTGGTCCTAACCAAGCCATCCCACTGAATTCTGTAGCATGAGAAAGGTCAAGACTTCTCCTTTTCCCATGTTGGAGCTGCTGGACCTAGAGGGCAAGTTTGTACTTGAAACACTTTGGAAAAGAAGATACTTGGAATCAAATAGGGGAAATATCTTGATGAAAGAATCTCCTGGTTCTGGCCTGGTAGAAGGGAAGGTGACATAAGACTATATCCTTCTCTGTTGTTTTGAGTATGATGTCAGACCTACGCTTCCCGTTATCTCGAGGGTGTCCATATGAACCCATTCCCTCATGAACAATGAACAAAGCCATACTCTCATCCAGATGAAACCACTGATACGATCTTTAGCCACACACATTAGTGTAGCCTGTTTTAGAATTTTAAACAAGTAGAATTATTCATTGTTGCTTTCCTTTGTTCAGGTTTGTTCATTAGCATCACATTGATGAGATGCTTCCATGTTGTGTGAGCAATGAATGCTAATACTTCAATCAGTTATGTTTTACAAAGGGCCTCCAGGCACCAGAGAATGTGTGTAACAGAGCTCCTGGACAGAGTCCTCAAAGGGTTTAACATCAGGGTGGACCCTGGCCCAAGACAACCTTCTGAGACAAAAGGTGCAGGAGTAGGGCTGTCTATGGGCCGACTATCTACGTGAGGCTGATTGTCCAGGGACCCAGCTGACAGCTTTCTCAGCAGTGGGACGGTTTGTGAGAGAGCCGCAGCATGTGGGTCCTGGGACTCTGCCACACACGAATCACCCTATGCGGTCACAGCCAGTAGTGTTGAGGTGATGCCAGGAATTAAGGCCAGTTTGAGGATGTTGGTGTGGGGCAGGGAGAGCTCACCTGGCCTTCTGTCTGCCTGTCCTCCTCAGGCTTCTGTCTTCAAGGACACACTGGAGTGGAGAGAAATGGTCACGTCTCTTCTGACTTCTTCAGCTTCCTTCCTCCACCCCTGACCTTCCCTCCTACTCTCTCTTTTCCTCAGAGTCATCTACAGGAAGTCAGGGGGAGGGAGATTATAGCTCAAGGGACAGTTGTCCAGGTTGGCTACTGCACAAAGATGCAAATTTACAAGGTGCTATTGACACTGTAGAACCACAGCTTTATGTATTCATTATGATATTTCTCCAAAGGATGGCAATATCTTGTCTTGTATTATCAAAATTGGTATATATACTCAGTCTTTTGCTGAATGAGAGAAAAAGTTGTCAGAAAGAGAGCTATTTTTTAGTTAGACAAGTTGTAGGTTTAAAGAAAAAGGATACAGAACATACAGAGTTCCCATATATGCCCTTTTTCAGTTTCCTTTTTGCTAACATAAATACCCTGCAATTGTCTTAAAAAAAGAAATTTATTGGCTCACAATTTTGAGGGTAAGAGAAGTGCAAGATAAAGGAATCATAAAGGCAACACTTTCTCCCAAAAGACTGAAGTTTTGGGGCTGGCTGCCAGCAATTGTTGGTCCTTTGCTCCTCTGTCACATGGCAATGCACATGGCGGCCTGGCCTGGCCTCTCCCTTGTCTTCCATGTTCCATTGACTTTCACCTTCTAGCTGGCCATCTTGGCTTTCCCTCTATCTACCTGAATTTCATCCTGCTTATAAAGGACTCTGGTAATAGGATTAAGAACCATGCTGATTGAGCCTTCACTGAAATTACCTCATCAAAGGTGCTACTTACAATGGGCTCACAGCTAAAGAAATGGATTATCTTTAAGAACATGCTTTTCTGGGGTACATAGCTCTAAACCACCACACACCCAAATATTAACATCTTGCGTTAGTGTGGAACATTTGTTAAACTTGATGAAAGAATATTATTATAATTGTAAAGTATAATGATTTATCATAATTTACCTAATGATTACATGAGGGTCTCCTGTTTGTCTTGTACATGTTATTGTCTATGTTATTATTTTTTATTTTCATCCTAGTAACATATATGCCACCTAAAATTTCCCCTATTAACCACCTTCACATATAGAATTCAGTGCTTTAAATTACATTCACAATGTTGTGCTGCCCTCTCCACCAACCACTACCAAAACGTTGCTATGACAGGGAGCATATGTAGCTCAGTGTTCGGTGCCTGCTTCCCATGTATGAGGTCCTGGACAATCCCTAGTACCTCCCTAAAAAAAAATAATAAAAATTTTTAAAATATAGCTCTCACTCCCAAACAAATGCTGCAAAATTTGGGTATTAACTTCCCATTCTTAACCCCACCCAATCCACTGATAACCTGCATTCCAGTTTCTGACTCTATGAATTTTATTATTCTAATGATTTCAAATCAGTGAGGTCATAGAATAATTGTTCCTTTTTATCTGGCTTATTTCACTCAACACAATGTCTTCTTCAAAGTTCATCCATGTTGTTGCATGTATCAGAACTTCATTCCTTTTCATACATAAGTGATATTCCAATGGGTATACACACCACATTATATTTAGCCACTCATTGTTTGATAGACATATGGGATGTATGCAAATTTTTGCAATTAATGTTACTATGAACACTGGGATGCAAATATCTGTTCAAGTTCCTGCTTTTCAATTCTTTGGCATATATACCTAGAGGAGGAATTGCTGGGTCATATGGTAATTCTAGACTTAACTTTTTGTGAAAGTGCCAAACTGTCTTCCACAGTGTTTGTACCATTTTATATTCCCACCAGCAATGAATGAATATTCCTATTCCTACATATCCTCTCCAACACTTGTAATTTTCCATTTTTTAATATGAGTCATTCTTTTGGGTGTGAAATGGTATCTCCTTGTGAGCCAGGGATCTCATACTGGGAAGCAAGCACTCAAACACTGAGCTACAGCCACTCCCCTCATTGTGCTTTTGATTTTCATTTCCCTAAAAGGGAATGATGTTGAGCATCTTTTCATATGCATTTTGACCTTTTGAATATCTTCTTTGAGAAATGTCTATTCAAGCCATCTGTGAATTTTTAATTGGATTGTTTGTCTTTTTGTTGTTGAGTTGTAGGATTTCTTTATATACTGTGGGCATTAAATCCTTATTGGATATGTAGTTTCCAATTATTTTATCCCATTCTATAAGCTGTCTTTTTACTATCTTGATAAAGCACTTTGAGGAATAAAAGTTTTTAATTTTGGTGAGGTTCCATGTATCTATTTTTCTTTTCTTTTTTTTAACCTGGAAGCAGAAGTTCATCTTTTTTTTTTTTTTTTAATAAATTTAAAAAAAATTTTTTTTTAAGATACTTAGATTACATAAATGTTTTCTTTTTATGTTTGTGTTGGGTTGTGTGGCAGTTTGATATAGTTATCCATTCCAAAAATAGATATTAGATTATGCTTGTAAACTGGTCTGTTCCTCTGGGCGTGATTAGGTTATGGCTAGGGCGTTGATTGGGCTGCATCAGTAGGATGTTGAGTGTTGAGGACATAAAACTACACAGCAGAGCAGAGGAGTTATTTGGAGTTTTGAGTTGGAGTTCTGATGCTGAGTTTTAATGCTGGAGCCTGGGGAAGTAGCACACAGAGGAGCTTGGTCGTGAGGAAGGAGGGAAGGCCTCGGGAAAAGAGATGAGCCATTCGCCTCACAGTCTACAGCTGGCCTTGTGGAGAGAGACAAAGCCTCGAGAGCCTCATAGTCTACAGCTGACCTTGTGGAGGAAACAGTGGAGCTAGGCAGAGAGAAACGGAGCCCTGGAAAGAGAGGAACCCAAGAAGCCTGAACCTGGCAAACATCGGCAGCCATTTTGCTCCAACACGTGGCAACAGACTTTGGTGAAATAAGAATCTTATACTTTATGGCTTGGTAACTGTAAGTTTCTACCCCAAATAAATACCCTTTATAAAGACCAACAGATTTCTGGTATTTTGCATCAGCACCCCTTTGGCTGACTAATACAGGGGATAAGGGGTAAAGTCTAAGAAAAAAGGTCTTGAAGATGCCTCCTTATCTTTTCTTTTAGAAATTTTAGACTTACAGTTCTTATATTTATGTCTTTGATCCATTTTGTGCTGATTTTTCATATGGTGACAAGTATTCTTTTTTCATTCTTTTGCATATAGAGGTCCAGTTTTCCCAGGATTGTAGTCATGGACCAGGTCAGTGAAAAGAGATATCCCAGTTCCTCCCGCACACAAACTTGGGTCAGCATGGAGCAAGTGGCTTCCCCAGCACGCTGACTTCCCTGCTCCATGAGGACCCTGAGGTTCTACTACTGCAAACATTCAGGCATGTAAACCACCTCCCTGTAGTGACAACCTGGACCCATCAACTTGGCCACACAGCTGTGTTCTCTGTACTTAGAGAGATTCCTTCTCCATTTCAGGAACTTTCATTTCTCTTCTTCTGTATATGACTGTGGCTACATGCTTCAGAAATATTATAAATAGCATTTCTTCGAATCAACACTTGTTGGGAGTTACTCAGTGGGCACAACAACTTCCACTTTGAACGTGGAATCTGACACCTGATACCCTCATGTCCCCACACATCTGCTCTGGAAATTAACAAAGATTGACCCCTTTCAGATCTCAAGGACCACTGACTGGCCCAACCCCTCTGAGGACCAGGCTTACCATCAACATGCTGAAATGAGGACAGGAAGGACAGAGAAGGGACTTGACAGCTGAAGTCCGCAAACAGTGGAGTACAGGTCAGGAACTCAATAAAAACAGCTTTTACACATGTCAGAGAACAAACCCAATTCATGGTTGCACAATTCTTGACACAGAGTCACAAAATGAGGAGATTTCTACCTGTGGAAATGAGGGCCACTGAGGAGGCAGAAATGACACAGCAGTTTGTTTCCATGAAGATGGGGAAATAGCTTGTTGCTGAGAAGAAAAAAGAAAAAAAAGGAAGTCCATGAAGGGGACCACTTGACAGAAAGAAAAGCTACACTGCAGGGCCAGGTGGAAGTCATGTTTCTTCCTCTATTTCGCTATATTTCTCCTTATGCTTATTGCTGCAATGTAACTCAACTTTAACTGCTCAGTAGGTTGTGAAATGTGTCTCTGCTGCTCTGGGCTCTGCAGAGAAGAACCTGCATCTCACTGAAGCATCTCCACGGGTTGGCATCATGACAGCCAACGGTAAGAACTAAGGAACAACTTGCAGTGGACGGGTCAAAGGAAGGAAGGAGACCCCCAGGGGAGGCTCTGACAGGGAGGAAGGTGCCCTCATCACCCTCAGCCAGGAGGGGGAACACACATTGACACCGAGATCTATTTGTCTGCTGCATCCTGGCCCTTCTGAGATGAGGGCAGATCAGACAGACACTGACTGGAGTTAGGGGAGACCCCATTTCTGTCTGAAACGTCTTAGAGAGCCCGGTTTTCTACACCCCACCCTGAGGACATCAGAGCCTGACTCCTAGGGAGGGCCTGTTCCTGTTACTGTGGGGCTGATGTGACAATCCTATGAGAAGTGGAATCAGACTACCAGGAGCCACATGCTGCATATCTGTTCATCCTACCAGGCGCCGTGGTCTCATCTGTCTGCAGAGCTGGACCCCGTGTGAGGAAACACCATGAATCCCATACTTACAGCCTTGCTCTGCCTTGGTAAGATCTGACGGGGGGAGAGGAAGCACCAGTCTGTGGAGGGGAGAGGTCCACACCTCACAGCCAGGCCCTATCAGGAGACCCCAGGGTTTGGAGTCTCAAGGGAAGGAGAAGAGCTGCTCAGGCTTCAGGATGGAAATTTCTCACCTGGAACTCTCTTCCAGGAATGAGTCTGGGCCAGAGGATCCCGGTGCAGGCAGGTGAGTTGACCCTGGAATTTCTAACCTCCTTGATCTTGGACAATCATGATTAATCTGGCCAGTCCCTTGGAGCCAAGAAGGGGGGAACCAAGGTTAGTGAAGAATGTCCTTAGAAAACAACCTTTGATTCCCTTACAGGGACCCTCCCCAAACCCACCATCTGGGCTGAGCCAGGCTCTGTGACCACCTGGGGGAGGCCCATGACCATCTGGTGTCAGGGGACCCTGGAGGCCAAGGAGTACCGTCTGCATAAGGAGGGAATCCCAGCACCCTGGGACAGACAGAACCCCCTGGAGCCCAGGGACAAGGCCAAGTTCCCCATCCCATCCATGACAGAGCTCTACACAGGACGGTATTACTGCTCCTATTACAGCTCTACAGGCTGGTCAGCACCCAGTGAGCCCCTGGAGCTGGTGGTGACAGGTGAGAGGACACTCAGGGGTCCTAGCTTTAGCCTCTGCCCTCAGGAACGGGGTCTTTTCTCAAGGGGCATCTCCCCTCTCATAGCCGACCCTGGGAAAATGGGGAGGGGTGAACCCCATTGAACACAGCTCCTCCTTCTCTCCTAGGAGCCTACAGCAAACCCACCCTCTCTGCCCTGCCAAGCCCTGTGGTGACCTCAGGAGGGACCGTGACCCTCCAGTGTGGCTCACAGTTGGGGTTTGGAGGGTTTGCTCTGTCTGAGGAAGGAGAACACAGGAGGTCCTGGACCCTGGATGCACAGCCACGCTCCAATGGGCAGTACCAGGCCCTGTTCCCCATGGGTCCCGTGAGCCCGACCCACAGGGGGCCATTCAGATGCTACGGCTACTACAAGAACAGCTCCCAGGTGTGGTCAGAACCCAGTGACCCCCTGGAGCTCCTGGTCTCAGGTAAGGAAGTCCTGTCCCTGCCCAATGAATTCTTCGTGGCTCCAGACAGGTTAAGGGGAGCCTTAATGTCAGGGGAGCCCCAGGTGGGAGGATGGGGTGAGGGGAGAACAAATCTCCAGAAACACACAGTGTGAATGACACTGAGACCTGAAATTCAGGACAAGGTGGGAGGAGCTTGGAGAACCATTCCCTACAGTGCTCGGCATCTCCCCCAGGTGTGTCCAGGAGGCCATCCCTCCTGGCCCAGCCAGGACCCATCGTAGCTTCAGGACAGAACCTGACCCTCCAGTGTCGTTCTGATGTCAGCTATGATAGATTTGCTCTGTCCAAGGAGGAGAGACCTGGCCTCACCCAGCGCCTTGGCTGGCAGCCCCAGGCTGGGCTCTCTCAGGCCGACTTCCCCCTGGTCCAGGTGGACCACACACACGGAGGCTGGTACATATGCTACGGTGGACACAACAACTCCTCCGAGTGGTCGGCCCCCAGTGAGCCCCTGGACGTCCTCATCGCAGGTGAGGGGGCCCCAGCCAGGTCCACCCAGGGATTTTGACTCTGTACAGGCCCTGCCAGAGGGAACCCAGGATGAGATGGTCTGGGGCTCAAGGTGTGGGGTCAGAAAGGAAGGGGAGAGACAGAAAGAGGATGGGAATTGGAGAGAGAGACAGAGATACAGAGACTGAGAAGTCCTCAGGGAGGCGACCTGGTGAAACTCACCCCAGAACCCAGGTGGAGGTCTGGCAGCCCCTCACCCATCCTTCTTCTCTCTAGGAGAGCTCCCTTCCACACCCTCCCTCACTGCCCAGCCAGGCCCCAATGTGTCTTTGGGAGAGAACGTGACCCTGCGATGTGAGTTTTGGGGCCCGATGGACACTTTCCTTCTGTCCAAGGAGGGGGGAGTTGATCCCCCCCTGAGTCTTAGATCCCAGCACGGAGCCCGCCTGTACCTGGCCGACTTCACCATCAGCCCTGTGACCTCAGCCCACGGGGGGACCTACAGGTGCTACGGCTCACAAAGCACCGCCCCCTACCTGTTGTCTCAGCCCAGTGCCCCTCTGGAGCTCATGGTTTCAGGTAAGTAGCCCCCACATACCCCCTCTGGGAATGGTCAGTTCAGGGCTCCATCCAAGGGCAGCTCTGAGACATGTTGGGATGAGGAGAACACAGAGTGAGGTTCTTTAGGAGGACCCAGAGACTTCCGGGAAGATGGGGACTAGAAAAACACAGGATTCTCTTCTTCTCCAGAAAAATAGCTAGTGGACAGACAGAAACAGCCTAGAAAAAGATATTCTAGAGTTTAGGACACCAGGCAAATGCTGGAGACCACCCAGAGGAGAGAAGGACAAGGAGGGAAATCGCAATGACAGAACTGTGAGTTGAAACCAGCGGCAGCTGCTGCCAGCACCGTCTCCCACACTAAAGACACTTCAGAATACTCAGGCCTCTGGGCCTGTCGCTACAGACAAAGGGGGCTCCAGGGATCTACCACCCCCAGGAAAGTGGAGAGAGAGGGACACAGCCTAAGGCTGACTCAGCTTCTGACCCACAAATATGGTCTGCTGTGTCCCATCAGCCCTTCCAGGCCAGGTGGGACCACACGGTGGTTTGCACTGGGAGCCGGCGAAGGTTGGAGAAATCCAACCCTGGCAATCTCCCTCTCTTCCAGCTAGGACTGATTGTTGAGGACGCCCCAGGACAGGGGAGAGAGAGGGACACAGCCTAAGGCTGACTCAGCTTCTGACTCAAAATTTAGTCTGCTGTGTCCCAGGAGCCCTTCCATGCAGGGTGGGTTGCACCACTGTTTGCCTTCAGCCTAAAAGGGGCTAAAAATATACAACCCTCCCAATCTCCTTCCCTACTAACCAGGACTGGTTGTTGAGGACTCAGAGGGAAGTGGAAAACTTCCTAGCCAGGAAAAGGGAGGGGGCTGCCAGAGAAGGCTGGAGAACTGTCTCAGAGAAAGCTTGAATTACAAGGCTCTTAGCCTCCAGACAGGAAGCTCTACCACATTGATCCAGTCAGTGTTGCAACAAATACACTCCAAGCAGGCATTGAACTGAGAGCTGCCAAAGACCACCATCTGTTGGCAGACCGAGGAAGTGCACATGAGAAAATTAAAAATAATTAGGAGAGGCTATTTCCGGCCTCTATAGCCTCCCTCTCCAAGTTCCTGGGAAGCGACTCTACAACCAATTACTGGGTCCAGTGCCCAGTTTTGAGCAACCAGCAGGGACAATCCTAAAAATCCAGGTCAAGGCCAGAATTAAAGAGCAGCAGTAACACACAGCCTCCTGCCACTAATCCCTACAAAAGATAAATAAATTGAGCGTCTGAGTAAACTACATCCTAATCAGAGGCCTAGACATCAGCAAACAATTACAAGCTGCCCTAAGAAAATAGGAGGGCCCAGGCCATGTGATGGTGGGCAGAGACTGGGGCATCCATGCCTGAGAACCAGACAGGACTGCAGGTAGAGAGCGGGCTGGAACCAGACTGGAGAGAACAGAGAAAATGCAACTGGACTGGGAAGGAGAAGGCAGAGGCCCCACACCCACTCGCTGCTCCTGTCTCCCTGTCAGCCTCAGGACCTCTGTGGTCCCAGGCTCTCTCCACCAGCTCCTGGCCCCATGGGGCATGAAGTCACCATCACCCCAGGCCTGAGCTGAGCTCTAAACTTATCTTAGCCCAATTTCCAAGACTCAGGGAAGGGTCTGCTCCCAGAGGTGGTGGGACATTAAGAGAGGGGACACGGGGCTCCCAGGGTCTTCGAGGAGAGTCAGTTGTCACCTCTGTGCTGGTCAGAGGAAAGGGAGAGGTCCAAGGTCTAAGGGAGAAGGAGCGACCAAGGATGCTGAGCTGAAGAAGGCAGAGGTCTGTCCTCACCTCCCTGTCCAGAGGAGAGATAACAGGGAGGTGCTGAGTCTAGGGGTTCCCATGGGGAGGGGTCCCCTTGCCTCAGCCCATACTTGGGCATTTTCTGTTTTGAATTTTCTATTGGCATACTATTGTTTATTTATTTTATGACCTTTCATTCCTGCAAAGATAAATTTTACCTGTACGAGATGCTGCACTCCCTATTATGTCATCTCAACTATGGTTTCCCTCCTCTTATATGACAGTATCTGGGTATGCAGGTTTTTCTCCATTTCTCTTTCCACTCTTTTCACAAAATTTTCTTGCAATTTTTTCATGTAAATTTTAAAATTTAATTTGAATTCTTTGGACTTATGATTTTAAAATAAACCGTATTTATATCATCATTAGGAAAATATTCAATTCATAACTTCATTATAGAGAATACACTTCTAAATACTAATTCTTCTTATATCAGATATCTTTCAAATGGTATTCATTTTTAAAATGGAGAACGATTTTGAAGTTTTGTTCCTAAAAATCATAGGCATTCACTGTTAAGTTGAAGAATTGCTTCAACTAATTTAATATTGTGTAAAGATCATTGTTTCCTTCAAATCTTTTAAATAATAGCTAAATGTTCATGACAAAGCTATTCATTTGGTATATTAATTTTATTTATATCATTCTACTTCACAAGGTCTTTTAGTCAGAGTTTTTCAATTGAGCTCTTGTAGTTTAATAATAAAATATATGAAACCACAAGCTCCCAAGTGCTCAAGCTATTTCAAGACCTAACCTCTCTTTATATCACACCAGGGGCTGTTGTCTTTTCTATAGGATTTTATTTTCTCCTTTGAATTCTTAAGGCATAACATAGATGTTTACATTGAAAAGAGCATGTTTTAAGACAAATAATTCATCCTTTTGCTCTTAGGAATTTCTGAACAGCAAAAATATAACTAGTCTTATGACTTGAGCTATTTTCCTTACAAACATTTCATCAAATTGGAACAAGTGACACATGTAATGAAAAAAGCTTCCCATTTCCATATGCACTTTTCATTTAAAATTATTCATACACTTCTTATTTTCCCTTCCTTCTGCTTTATTTATAGAAGATATGAAGATTATTGATTTTTCACTCTGAACTTGGCATCTAGGCCTCTCCTCCCTTATAGTTCCCTTATAGTTTGCATAGCTCTTAGAATCAACAGTCCTTTAATTAATTGCAGATTCACAGGGTATTTGCATGTTTGAACCGATTATTGTGGAATGGTTCTCAGTAATTATCCCATACTCAATCAAAGACCAGCTGGAATTGTGATTTTTAAAATTTTTTCTTGAAGCCAGACTACCAGTTCCTGTCATATAAGAATGAACACAAGTAACCCCCACATGTCCACAGGCATGCAGTGTATTTCAGAAAAATGCATAGACGTACTTTACCTTGAATTCAGACTGTCATGAAAGACAGACAGACATTGTCAGTCCATGATGACATATCATGAAAATGAATCACACTCTTCGGGAAATATCTTTGAAACAGAAACTAAACTTTCTGATACCCTCCAACAAAAGAAATAAATAGAAATAACTAACAGAATAAAAAATAAAAAACATGCAAAAAAGTATATAATCAGAAAAAAATGGAAATTTCCCTCTTTTATTTCCAAATTGTATACCTTTTCCTCTCATTTCAAATATCATATGATGATGGAGTAAAATGTTCTTGAGTTTCACGTTAATAAAGCAGTTTCATTTTTAGTCCATATTTTTTAAGGCTAAGACATCAAAAATTCTTATTTTATAACTATAGCAATATTATAATTAGACCATGCATTCAAATCTGGTTTCCCATTATATTACAGTTCTAATGGGAAGAAAGAATTCTTTTCCTGGAAGTTTATACATATACTGAACACTGAATTTTCTTTGATTTATTGTGAAGGTGGTTGACTGGATGGGCATTACAGCACCTAAGGTGAAATCAGCCTGCTCTAATATTTCTTTGTCCATACTTCCTAGGTTCTGCCTCCCAAGATTACACAGTGGAGAATCTCATCCGAATGGGCATAGCTGGATTGATCCTGGTGGTACTCGGGGCGCTGCTACTTCAGGCATGGCACAGCCAGAGAAGGCCCCAGGAGGCAGCCAGGACGTAATCACAGGAGGAAAAAAATGTACCACTCAGAGTGGGAGAGCCTTGGAAAATATTTGAGGTGTCCATTGGTTGTGGAAGAAAACAGTGTGAACTGTCAGCTGAGAATCTCGTGGAGAAATATGCATTGTTTGGGTGCAGGACAATGTCTTGTGTGTTCCCTGTAGAGGACTCTTCCACCATTAAACTGTGGTTCTTTCCCTTTACCATGGTTGACTTTCCTGACTGGATCCCTTTCCATCCTCATCCCTAGGACATGATGCTCCACCCAGCAGGGAAGTTTGGCATCCCCAACTCAACATGCCTTCCTGATCTGGCTCACACTCAGGCAATACGTATTTCTTTCTTTCTAATTAGACATTCCATGATTTGTATTATTGATTCACCATCTCATCAGCTCTTTGCACAAAACCTGATTGTAATAACAGAACAAATGAGTTAAAACTCAGATTCCAGTCTGGATTAAATGAACCCAGCATGATGCCTTAACACCCTCTTTGGATCCCTCAAGCCCTTCACTCCACATTAGGTGCTACCTGGAGTAAATTCCCATAACCTTCACCACTTGGAATCAACCCACTTTGTGTTTGGATAGACAGGTCAGTGGCAGGATGATAAACCAGCTCTCTGAAAATACATTTTTAAGTGGATAATTCCGTGAGAGTAAGCACATTGAGACTATTGTGCAACTTCCACCACTATCTGTTTCCACACTATTTTCATATCCAAAAGTGAAACTCATGCTCAGTAAGCAATAACAACCCATTTCACATCCCCTTCCCTGTAACCACGATTCTGCTTTCTATCTCTATGAATTTGCTTATTCTAAGTATTTCATATCAGACAAGTCATACAATATTTGTCCTTTTGTATCTGGCTTTGTTTTTAAGGTTCATCCATGTTGTTGCAAGTATCATATTTGAGTTCTTTCTATGGCTGAATATTATTACATAGTATGGATATATCACATTTTTTATATCCATTAATCTGTTGATGGACACTGAAGTTGCTTCCAAATTTTATCTGTTGTGAATAATACTTCAGTGGTAATTGGTGTACAAATATATGTCCAAGTTTCTGCTTTCAGTACTTTTGGGTAAATACCTAGAAATGTGATGGACGGGTCACATGGTAATTCTGCTACCGGATGGCTCTGGGTTCTGGGCTTCTAGGTTCTTGGCTATACTGCACAAAAGAATTTAAGGACATGCCATAGGGTAGGCAAGGGAGCAAGAGATTATTAAGGTGGAAGCGGATGTGGCTCAAGCGATTGGGCTTCTGTCTACCATATAGGAGGGCCAGGGTTCGATTCCTGGAGCATCCTGGTGAAAATCAAGCAGGCCCACATGGAGAGCTGGCCCGTGCGGAGAGCTGGGCCATGCAGAGTACTGGCCCAGGCAGAGTGCTGGACTGCGCAGGAGTGCTGGCTGCATGGACAGCTGGTGCAGCAAGATGATGCAACAAAAAGAGACACAGAAGAGAGACAGTAAGAGATGCAGCAGACCAGGGTGCTGAGGTGACACAAGAGATTGAGTACCTTTCTCCATTCCAGAAGTTCTGAGAATCGGTTCCTGGTGCCACCTAAAGAGAAGACAAGCAGACCAGAAGAACACAAAAAGAGCAGACAGCAAGCACAAAACAACAAGGGGGGTGGAAGAAATAAATAAATAAAATCTTTTTTTAAAAAAGTTTATTAAGATTCAAGAAAATGAGAAAAGTACAAGGTCTGAGGCATGGACCAAGGGCATGCTGCAGAATGAGAGATGCACATGTGGGGGCCCCAGGTTAGGCCTTTTAAGACTTATACTCCTCTCCTTACATAATGTCCAGGAGGGGTCTCAGCTGTTTGCTGTTCTGATTGGATGCCCCACCCACCAGTTATCAGGGGGTCGATGCTGAGGCCTTCCGAGGGTACGAGGGCTTTCCCTTGACCTCGAATGTGATTCTCATTCCAAATAAGCTTCTTCTCACATGATCCCTCTGGAAGTTTCCTGGCAGGGTCTCACGGCCATGTTGTCTATTGGCTATGTTATCAGTCAGCCAAGTTGCCTACCATGCCAGCTGCCTTCCCTCTTTCACTGTACTAACCTGCCTCTACTCCCTCCTTGGAGAATTTACACCTTTATTCTTAAGGGGATACTGAAGGACAATGGTCATTCTTCTGTAGCTACTTTCTGCTTCTTAGGTGGATTAGGCCCTACCACAAGGTGTAAAATCCTCTGGCTATTCTATTGCAGTTAAGGAAGATGGAACCAGCACCCTGGTTGGACTGGATGAAATCCCCACATTACTAATAAGGCTTTGATTCTGGAAGAAATAAACTTAGTCAGAATTTAAGATTCATGGTCGCACTAAAAGGATAAAGAGGATATTGATAAGCAGGCACAAAAAGGGGGCCAGCCATGGCACACTAGTCCACAAGAGTGAGAAAGGCCAGTTGCCTTCAGAGGCTGAATCCTCCCAAAGTTGATGGGAGGGAAATGGATGTGGCTCAGGCAACTGAGTTCCCATCTACCACATGGGAGGTCCATGGTTTGGTTCCTAGTGCCTCCTAAAGAAGGCAGTGAGCTGGCATGACACACAGGCATAGCAAGCTGACACAACAAGATTATGTAACAAGAGAAACAAGAAGAAAAACATGAGAGACACAACAAAGCTGGGAGCAGAGGTTCCTGGTGCCTTCTAAAGAAAACAAGCAAGACAGAGAGCTCATATGATGGGCAGGTGCAGCAAGCTGATGCAACAAGAGACACAAGAAGAAAGAACCTAATGAGAGACATAACAAAGCAGGAAAGGGAGGTGACTCAAGCAATTAGGTGCCTCCCTCCCACATCAGAGGTCCCAGGTTCAATTCCCAGTGCCTCCTAAAGACACAGCACATAGCAAGTGCAAACAACAAGGGAGTGGGGAGAAATAAATAAATCAATTAATTAAATCTTTTTAAATTTTTTATTTTTTATTTTAAAAGTTGATGGCAAACAGCATTTTTCCTTAAGTTGTTTTATACTGTTGGTTAACTCTAGGGAGAGATTGTGGTAGACAAGCTGGGTTTGGTATAAATTGCCAACCCCAGTTCCCACAATGATGGTTATGCTCAGGACAGGTAGTAGAGGTATGAAAAGAGGCACCGTCCTAGACATAAACTCACAAAGACAGCATAGGCAACAACAAGACAGTATACAATAAGCAAAATAAAGACAGTGTGTAAGAGAGCCATTCCTTTATCTTATAGGCAAGTTCATTAACTACTTAGAAAATGAATTTAATTTACCAGGACATTTAACATGTTAAATATCCCTCCACATATGATCTAGAATAGAAGAAATATAGGTACAGTACTTGATAATAATTAATGCACTAATCAATGCAGAAGTTTCTCTTGGAGCTGCAATTAATAGAACTAAGCTCCAGGTTTGTTATCTCTCCATGGGAGCAGACCATAATGCCAATTGTGTTGGTATAAGTTCTATTCACATTACTCTGGTAATTTTTGCTCCACTTCGTATGTCTTTCACACAGCCACCAAGCTGCAGCACCATTGATCCTAAAGGAGGGTACACTTCAGTGTTTCACTGGGCTGGTGCATAGCACCCTTTGGCACTAAGAAACAGACCCAGTCTGGAGGCAATGTCCATTGTCCATCTGGCCATATTGAGCCATTGCTGGCTGCTGCAGGAGTCCAAAAATGCAACATACTCTCTATCCACTTCAAGAAAATAATCAGAGATGTTGTAGATACCTTTAGTGTTTTGGGGGTCATAGTGACTGACCTAGTCAATAACGCAAATGTAGAGGCACCATGCAGGGTATTTAGGACTGGTTTGAATGCACATGAGAGGTTGACAATACTGAAATCAATCTCTTAATTTTTATACACTTTTTCAACACATTCAATGTAATGTATAACATATCAAAAGAACTTAACTCTTTTAGAACTTTGTTTTTTACTTTTACACCTTTACCATGATGATGTTAATTAACAGGCATTTACATTACCAGTACCAGAAAAACTACCTTCTCATTTTTTAAAATAAAAATCTAAGTTTCTCAATGGAATCATGGTTATCTTTCCCTTATCACCACTTTGGTATGCACATTGAGGTAGCCTCTGACAGGTTTCTTTGTTATGAAGTTACTTTTCTTATTAATATCAGTTTAGGTTTCTAATTAATAATGGCTTCCTGGAATAAACCATTAAATGCCTCAGTTTAGAAGATGCTTTTACAAACCTCTTATAATTAACCATAACCATATAGACTGGTTACCTTACCTTTATATAAACTTTTTAAATTACAAGTAGCAACCAATGAAATTTATTTGATCCATTTAAGAGAGGGTAGGTATACATTTCCTTCTTTAACTTAATTTCATTAGACATGAGCTTATAAATCTCATCATAAAGCATACTGAATGCTAGGTTCCGGAATATATCATAACTGTTTAATTTGTTTAATTATAATTTAGAAATGATCTTTCCACAGCTCTCAAAGGCTTTTCCTTTACTTACTGAAATTTGGTAATAGGATTATTAGGCATACTTATTTTAAGGATGTGAAAAGGTTTAAATTGGGGGATTATAGGGCAAACTGATTCTTAATCCTCCACCTAGTAGATAAAAGTTTTAATCTTTAACAGTTTGAATAAAGCTCTTTTAAGAATTTTCATTTGTTAATTTGATATTACATCCCAATGTATAAATATATAAACTGAATGAAAGGAAATGGAGAGTTAGATATAGAAGCACACAATTTACTATGCTATTTATAATTCTCATTCTCTTACAAAATAAGTGTAACTGTAAAATGACATTATATTTGAAAGATCTCTTTGAAGTCTATTTCAGTTGCAGACCAACTTCCTTGGGCCTTGAGGAGATAGATTGTAAAGGCCTGAAAAAAAGTCTCTCTTTCCTATGTACTTTTAGTTTCCTCCTGTGCACTTATTTGATTGGCCAGAAGATGGCACACATCAGCAGCACTGTCAGTTCAAAGGCAGGTCCAGAGAGTGTTCACAGCAACTCGGACCTAGGAACTGTACAGCATGAAGTGCAAGGCATAATGAAAACTATGGACTGGTTAGCACCAATGCTCGAATACTGGTTCATCAATTGGAGCAAATGTACCACACTAATCTAAGATGTTAAGAATAGGGGAGGGAAGCAGATGTGGCTCAAGCGATTGGGCTCCCGTCTACCATATGGGAGGTCCAGGGTTCGATTCCCAGATCATTCTGTGAAAAGCAAGCTGGCCCGTGCGACGAGCTGGCCCAAGCAGTGAGCTGGCCCATGCAGGAGTGTTGGCCAGTACAGAGTGTTGGTCCATGCAGAGAGCTGGCACAGCAAGATGATACAATAAAAAGAGAAACAGAAGAGAGACAAAAAGAGATGCAGCTGACCAGGGAGCTCAGGTGGTGCAAGAAATCGAGCGCCTCTCTCCACTCCAGGATGTCCAGGATCGGTTCCCAGTGCCACCGAGGGAGAAGACAAGCAGACACAGAAGAACACACAGAGAGCAGATAGTGAGTGCAAAACAATGAGGGGGGTAGAAATAAATAAGTAAATAAATTCTTTAAAAATAATAATAATAACAGGGGAATAGAGATTGATGAGCCAATGCTTAAACAGTGCAGGGTTTACAATTAGGTTGATTTAACAGTTTGTAAATGGAAGTTACAGCAATATGAAGGTAATTAAGAGCGCTCAAGTGTGGGTGCGAATGTGGTTGAAATATGAAGTTTTGGCCTGTCCATGAGGCTGGAAGGAAAGCTAGAGGATAAACCATGTGTGTGGGTATGTTGAAGATTTATATGGGAATTCTCTATACTTTTGGTGTAATTTTATGTAAAAGTAAACCTAAATCTTCTCTAAAATAAAGTATATTATTACAAAAAACACACTGGCATATTTTTAGAGAATGGACCAAATTGATTCTTAAACTTATACACAAATACAAAGGCCAGTTAAGAATAAAAATAATTTTGAAGAAAAGGATTCTTGGAGATTCACATGACCTGATTCAATACTTTGTGTAAAGTTATGATAGTGCAGAGAGTATAATAATTTTATAAGGATAGACATAGAGTTCAATGGATTATTATAGAGGTACCTAAAATAGATCTACATATAAACGCTCACTTTCTTGTCCCTAAAGTGTCAAAATAAATTTCACGGGGAGCCAGATAATGTTTTTAACAAATTACACTTGAACAATTAAATATTCATGAGAAACTCTTGAGCTTTACCTCATGCCATATATGAAAATTAACTAAAAAAAAAAAAAAAAAAA
>JAQZBX010013244.1:0-40091 GCA_029593785.1 Cabassous unicinctus | reverse complement strand
ACGACCAAGTGGGATTTATTCCTGGTATGCAAGGCTGGTTCAACATAAGAAAATCAATCAATGTAATACACCACATTAACAAATTGAAGGAAAAAAACCACATGATCATCTCAATAGATGCAGAAAAGGCATTCGACAAAATCCAGCATCCTTTTTTGATAAAGACACTTCAAAAGATAGGAATAAAAGGGAAATCCTCAATATGATAAAAGGCTTATATAAAAAACCCACAGCCAACATCATACTCAATGGGGAAAGGTTGAAAGCTTTCCCTCTAAGATCAGGAAAAAGACAAGGATGCCCACTGTCACCACTGTTATTCATCATTGTACTAGAAGTTCTAGCTAGGACAATTAGACAAGAAAAAAAAAATTAAAGGCATCCAAATAGGAAAAGAGGAAGTAAAACTCTCACTGTTTGCGGATGACATGATCCTGTACTTAGAAAATCCTGAAGTATCTGTGATAAAGCTGCTTGAACTAATAAATGAGTTCAGCAAAGTGGCAGGATACAAGATCAACATGCAAAAATCAGTAATTTTTTGTACACTAGTGCTGAACAACCTGAGATGGAAATCAGGGGAAAAATTCCATTTTCAATAGCAACAAAAAGACTCAAATACATAGGAGTTAATCTAACCAAAGAAGTCCAGGACCTATATGCAGAAAACTACAAAACAATGCTAAAAGAAATTTAAAAAGACCTAAACAAATGGAAAGACATTCTGTGTTCATGGATTGGAAGAATAAATATCGTGAAGGTGTCAATCTTACCCAGACTGTTTTATAGATTCAATGCAATACCAATCAAAATCCCAAGAGCTTACTTTACAGAATTAGAGAAGGCAATTGCCAAATTCATCTGGAAGGGTAAGTGCACCCAAATAGCCAAAAGCATTCTAAAAGAGAAGAGCGACGTGGGAGGAATTTCACTGCCTGACCTTGAAACATATTACAAAGCTACAGTGGTCAAAACAGCATGGTACTGACATAAAGACAGACACATCAATCAGTGGAATAGAATTGAGAACCCAGAAATAAACCCTCACCTATACAGTCAACTGGTTTTTGACAAACCTACCAAGCCCACGCTAACAGGAAAAAACAGTCTCTTCAACAAATGGTGTTGGGAGAACTGGATATCTATAACCAAAAGAATGAAAGAGGACCCCTATCTTACCCCCTGTACAAGAATCAACTCAAAATGGATCAAAGATCTAAATATAAAAGCCAGGACCATAAAACTACTAGAAGAAAATGTAGGGAAACATCTTCAAGACCTTGTAGTAGGTGGAGGTTTCTTGGCCCTTACACCCAAAGCATGTGCAACAAAAGAAAAAATAGATAAATGGGACCTCCTCAAAATTAAACACTTTTGCACCTCACAGGACTTTGCCAAAAGAGTGAAAAGGCAGCCGACTCAATGGGAAAAAATATTTGGAAATCACATATCTGATAAGGGTTTAATATCCAGGATATATAAAGAGATGTTACAACTCAACAATATAAAGACAAATGACCCAATGAAAAAATGGGCAAAAGACTTGAATAGACATTTCTCCAAAGGAAAAATACAAATGGCAAAAAAACACACGAAAAAATGCTCAACATCACTCATGATTAGGGAAATGTAAATCAAAACTATAATGAGATATCATTTCACACCTATCAGAATGGCCACTATTAAAAAGACAGAGAACTATTAGTGTTGGAGAGGATGTCGAGAGATAGGAATACTTCTTCACTGTTGGTGGGAATGCGGAATGGTACAGCCACTATGGAGGATTCTTTGGCAGTTCCTAAAGAAGTTGAATATAGACTTGCCATGTGACCTGGCAATACCACTACTGGGTATATACCCAGAAGAACTGAGAGCTGTGACATGAACAGACATCTGCCCACCAATGTTCGTAGCAACATTATTCACTATTGCCAAAAGTTGGAAAAAACCCAGGTGTCCATCAACAGACGAAATGAAAAACAAACTGTGGTCTATTCACACGATGGAATATTATGCAGCTGTAAGAAGAAATGAAGTTGTAAAGCATATGACATCATGGATGAACCTGGAGGACATTATGTTGAGTGAAGCAAGCCAGACACAAAAGGACAAATACTGTATGAATGCATTACTATGAACCAAATATATTGTGTAACATACTGTTTGATTAAAAAAAATTTTTATATGTATCCAGTTCATTTAATTGAGAAATGTATATATTTATTCATCTGTGAAAAAAAATACATGAGGCATAAAACAACAGATTTGAACTGATGGAAGACAGAATTAGTGATATTGAGAATAGAACATCTGGACGTGAAAAGACAGGAGGACAGAAAAAGAAGAGAACGGATAAAATGGAACAGTGTCTCAGGGAATTGAATGACAATGCGAAATGTTCAAACATATGCATTATTGGTGTCCCAGAAGGAGAAAAGAATGGAAAAGGGGAAGAAAGAATATTTGAGGAAACGAATGAAAACTTACCAGCCCTTAAGTAAGACATAAATATCAATATCCAAGAAGGACAATGCACCACAAACAGAATAAATCCAAACTGACCTAATCTGAGACACCTACTATTCAGAAGGACAAATATCAGAGATAAAGAGAGGATTCTGAAAGCAGCAAGAGAAAAGCAGAGCATCACATAGAAGGGAAACTCGATAAGATTAAGTGCAAACCCTTTCATCAGAAACCATGGAGGCGAGAAGAAAGTGGTATGATGTATTTAAGGTACTGAAAGAGAAAAGCTGCAAGCCAACAATTCTGTATCTGGTAAAATTCTCCCTCAAAAAAGCATGAGTTTAAAGTCTTCACAGACAAACAAAAACTGATAGAATATGTTACCAAAAGACCAGAATTACAAGAGATACTAGAGGGAGTGGTGCAGCCTGAAAGGGAAAAACAAGGGCAAGAGACTTGCAGAAAGGTGTAGAAATGAAGATTATTAGGAAGAGTAAAATAAAGGGTAAAAAGACAGACAATAGTAAGGTATGAAAATGGAAAGCCTAAGGATAAAATGGACAAAGTAAGTAATGCCTTTACAGTAATAACATTGAATGTTAATGGATGGAATTTCCCAATCAAAAGTCACAGACTGGCAGAATGGATTTAAAACAAACAAACATATGAGCCATCTATATGCTTTCTACAAGAGACTCACCTCAGACTTAAGGGCACAAGCAGGTTGAAAGGGAAAAGTTGGAAAAAGATATTCCACACAAATAATAACCAAAAAAGGTCTGGAGAAACAATACTAATATCAGACAAAATAGATTTTAAATGCAAAACTCTTATAAGAGATGAAGAAGGTTATTATATATTAATAAAAAGGACAATTCATCAAGAAGAAATAACTATAATAAATATTTATGCACCTAACCTGGGTGCCGAGGATACATTAGGCACAAACTGGCAAAACTGGAGAGAGAAAAAGACATTTCTACAATAGTTGGAGACTTCAGTATACCATTCTCAGCATTATATAGAACATCTGGACAGAAGATAAATAAGGAAACAGAACACTTGAATAATATGATAAATGAACTAGATTTAACAGACATTAAAAAGCATTACACCCCCAAAACAACAGGATATACGTTCTTTTGAAGTGCTCATGGATCCTTCTCCAGGACAGACCATAAGTTGGGTCACAAGAGAGATCTCAATAAATGTAAAAAGATTGAAATTATACAAAATACTTTCTCTGACCATAATGGAATGAAGCTGGAAATCAATAATGGACAGAAATAGGAAAAATTCACAAATATATGGAAATTAAACAACACACTCATATAATCAGTGGGTCAAAGGAGAAATTACAGGAGACTTCAGTAAGTATCTTGAGATGATTAAAAACGAGCACACACCACAACAAAACCTATGGGACACTGCAAAGGCAGTGCTGAAAGGGAAATTTATAGCCCTTAATGCTTACATTAAAAAAGAAGAAAGAGCTAAAATTGGAGACCTAACCGCATACTTGGAGTAACTAGAAAAAGAACAGCAAACTAATCCCAAAACAAGCCAAAGGAAAGAAATAATAAAGATCAGAGCAGAAATAAAGGAAATTGAGAACAACAACAACAACAACAAAAACCAACAGAAAGAATTAGCAAAAACAGAAGTTGGTTTTTTGAGAAGAGCAATAAAATCAACAAACCCTTAGCTAGACTGACAGAGAAAAAAAGAGAGAAGATGCAAATCAATAAAATCAGAAATGAGAGGGAGATATTACCAGACACCATGCAGAAATAAGAGAGAGCATGCGAGGATGCTATGAACAACTGTAAACCAAAAAACTAGAAAATGTAGATGAAATGCACACATTCCTAGAAACACACAAACTACACTGACCTTAGAATAAATAATTGGCCTCAACAAACTAATCACATAAAGAGATCTAAACAGTCATTAAAAACTTTCCAAAAATTAAAAGCCCAGAACCAGATGGCTTCACAGGTGAAGTCTACCCATCATTTAAAGACGATCTATACCATCTTGCTCAAGCTTTTTAAAAAAGTGAACAGAAAGAAACACTACCAAACTCATTCTATGAAGCCAACATCATGCTAATACCAAAACCAGATAAAGATACTATGAAAAAAGAAAATAACAGACCAATTTCTCTAATTATTATAGATGCAAAAATCCTCAAAAAAACACTTGCAAACTGAATCCAAAAGCACATTAAAAGAATTATACACCACCATCAAGTGAGTTTTATTCCAAGTGTGCAAGAGTGGATCAACACAAGAATATCAATTAGTGTAATAAACCACATTAATAAATTGAAGAAACATCACACAATTCTCTCCGTTGATGCAGAAAAGGACAAAATACAGATAGGAATAGAAGCAAGCTTTCTCAACACGGTAAAGTGTAAATATGAAAAACCCACAGCTAGTATTGAACTCAGAGGTGAAAGATTGAAAGCTTTCCTGTTGAGATCAGGAACAAGACAGGGATGCCCACTGTCACCACTGTTATTCAATATTGTGCTAGAAGTTCTAACTAGAGCAATTAGGCTAGTTAAAGAAATAAAAGGCACCCAAATAGGAAAGGAGGAAGTAAAACTTTTGCTGTTCACTGATGATGTGATCCTATCTCTAGACAATCCTGAAAAATTCACAACAAAGCTACTAGAACTAATAAACGAGTTCTGCAAAGTGGCAGGATACAAGATTAATATGCAAAAATCAGTAACATTTCTATATACTGCTGGTGAGCAATCTGAGGAGGAAATCAGAAAACAATTCCATTTATAATAGTGACTAAAAAGAATCAAATATTTAGGAATAAACTTGACCAAGGAAATAAAGGACCTATATTTAGAAAATTACAAAACATTGCTAAAAGAAACTAAAGAAGAATTAAATAAGTGGAAGGACATTCCGTGTTCATGGACTGCAAGACTAAATGTTGTTAAGATGGCAATCCTACCCAAACTGATTTACAGATTCAATGCAATACCAATAAATATCCCAACAGCCCTTTTTGCAGAAATGAAAAGCCAATTATCAAATTTATTTGGAAGGGTAAGGGCCCCCAAATATCCGAAAATGTCTTAAAAAAGAAGAAAGTTGGAGGACTCTCGCTTCCTGACTTTAAAGCATGTAACTTAGCTACAGTTGTAAAAAAAGAACATGGTACTAGCCTAACAATAGACAGATTGATAAACGGAACTGAATTGAGGACTCAGAAATAGACACTCACATCAATGGTCACGTCATTTTTGACAAGGCAGTCAAGCCCACCCAGCTGGGCCAGAACAGTCTACTCAACAAATGATGCTGGGAAAATGGATATCTATATCCAAAAGAAAGAAAGAGGACCCCTATCTCACATCTTATACAAAAATTAACTCTAAATGGAGAAAGGACTTAAATATAAAAGTTAAACCCATGAAACTCCTAGAAGAAAATGTAGGAAAACATCTTCAATATCTTGTGGTAGGTGGTAGTTTCTTAAACCTTATACCTAAAGCACGAACAACAATAACAAAAAAAGATAAATGGGACTGCCTCAAAATTCAAAAATTTTGTGCTTTAAAGGACATGTCAAGAAATTAAAAAGCAGCTTATTCATTGGGAGAAAATATTTGAAAATCACAAATCTGATAAGGGTTTGATATCCATGTTATATAAAGAAATCTCACAATGCAACGATAAAAAGACAATCAACCCAGTTAAAAAAATGGACAAAAGACTTGAATAGACATTTCTCCAGAGAGAAAAACAAATTGCCATAAAGCACATGAAAAATGTTCAGCATCACCAGCTATTAGGGAAATGCAGATCAAAACTACAATGAGATACCATTTCACACCTTACAAAATGGCCACTGGAAAAAAAAAAAAGTGCTAGAAAGGATGTGGAGAAACAGGAACACTCCTCCACTGTTGGTGGGAATGTAGAATGATGCAGCCTCTGTGGAAGACAGTTTGGCAGTACCTCAAGAAGCTGAATACAGAATATAGAAATCAGGATGCATATGACAGCATGGATGAACCTAGAGGCTATTATGTTGAGTGAAATAAGCCAGACACAAAAGGACAAATACTGTATGGACTCACTAATATGAACTAAATACAATGAGTAAACTCACGGAGGTAAACTCTAGAGTATAGGTTACTAGGAATTAGAATATGGATTGAGAATGGGAGCTGATGCTTAATGTATGTAGCATTATTAATAAGGTTAATTTTGAAAGTGTGGAAATGAATAAAGTTGATAGTAACACATTATAGTGAGCATAACTAACATTGCTAATTTATAAATGTGATTGTGGCTGAAAGGAGTAGTCTGTGGATGTAAATGTCAATTGAAAGGAAACTACAGAATAATCTAGGGAATGTATAACATAGTGATTTCGGTGGTGGATGAAGATTGTGCTCAATAGAATAAATATAAAAATGCTCTTCTTTTACAAATTGTTAAGAATATGGTGATACACGGGAAAATTGCAATTAATGTAACTTATGCATAATAATCTCTCATGAACAATAGCAAATATATAATATTAATACAGGCTGTTGATAATTGGGTGGGCTGGGGAAAAATATACCAAATGTAAGCTATGGCCTATAGTTAGTAGTAATATTTGATGGTGTTCTTCCACAGTTTGTAACAAATGTTATATAACAATGTAAGATGATGGTGGCATGATGTATGGGAGCCTTGTATGATGTTATGCATGTTTCTTTTGTCAATTTACAACTTTTACTATACACTTATTGTTTATGTATGTTCATATATGAATGATATGCTCCAATAAATTTCATTTTTAAAAATGTAACACAGAACCTTGAAACATGGTATTTGCCCTCATTAATGAATTCCAGAAAAAATATTGTATCAAATTACAGATTTGACATGAGTGTATGAGTATCTATGTCTCACAACTTCATCAACACTGAATCATGTTATTTTTATTTGCACTTCTTGGTTTATCAGTCAAATTGAATATTTTACATTATTGACTATAGTTATTTTCCCATGAGATTTATTTCCCTTCATGTCTTTTACCTATTTTACTATCAGAAGATTTCTTTTTGTAAGAGTTTTTAAAATACATTAAGTATACCAATCATCTTTCTGTTATAACATTGTTAAATTCTGTGTTCATCATCTATCTTTGAAGTTTGAAGAAAGAAGACCATGTGTTGGGTTTGGAAAGATATCTTTAAAAATAGAATGCCAATCCTCACTGTCTTATTTAGAGAAGAAATAAAAGTCTTTGTTTTGTGTGTGTCCCACCACATCCATTAAATAGATAAGTATTCCCTGTTATGTTCCTAGAGAAAACAATGTGCAATTCCATATAGCTTTGAACATGAGTTCAGAAAACATCTTCCTCCTTCTGGATTCCTCCATCTATATTATTGAAGCCCCAAGAACAATCTTTCATATATGGATTGCAAATCTTGTTCACTAGTTTTGTGATGTCATTTATCTTTATTTGATATTCGTTGTGCTAAAATTGTACATTTTAATAAAAGAGAACCAGTTTCTATGCACCTTTGTAATAATGCAGTATTAATACTGCATAATGCAGTATTCAGTAAATGTTAGCTTAATGTTAAATAAAATATGATAGTTTAAATTATGTGTAATTTTGTTTCAATGTCAAGGTTATGATTAAAGCATTCATTTGCAGAGTCATCCCACAACTGCACACCAAATTTCTGATTGGAATGGAGATGCTGATTAATTCTGTTCATGTACTTGTTGCCCACCTCCTATCTCCATGCTCCTCACTTTTATCAGATTCATAACCATGATACAAATTATCAGCTTTTTGGATTGGCTATCCACCCCAACCCTTTCTGACTCAGTTCTTTCCTATTTTTATATTTTAATCATCCTTACTTATCTTTTTAGCTCTACTTTCAGCTTCTTTCACAATGTCCCCCTTTGTAATCCCCCTTTGGTTTCCAAGAATCTTTCTCATAAATTCAAACTTTCCTAGGATACACTCTTTACCATCCCAACGAGAAAATCATTGATTTTCTTCTGGCAACTGAACTTCCCCTCAAGTTGAAGTAGTTCATTCTCCCAAGCACTAAATCTCAGAGACAAGAAAAGGGGTGGCATTTCTTCATGGTCTGTTTATAGATACATGAATACAGCTTTCACTCAGCAACCCATTGCACCAACAATTCAACTCATGCTGGCCCAAACAATAGGTTGAAATCTGGAGATAGAGCAGGTTGTCTGTTTGGTTCATCCAGTGGCTCAAAGATGCCCTCAATGACCCAGGTTCTTTGCCTCTCATTGCTCTATAGTCCTGGCTGGCTTCAGGCTAAAGCTGGTTCCTTTCTTGGCTGAAGAGGTAGGTGCCAGTATCTACCAGGGCTCTGTGTTTCTTCATACATGTTGAGTAGGCAGAAAGGTAATTCTTCCCAGAAAAGCAAGCTAAGAGCTTCTCCAGAAATTCCTTGAGTCTTTATTGGCCATAATTGCACATTAGATCCATTCCAGCACCATTCATCAGCACGGGGCATAGAATTATGCTGATCGGCTAGGATTAGCCGGGATCCACAACTGGAGATGTAGATGAGTTTGCTTTACAGACAAACTGAGGCATCAGAGTTTGAGTGACTTGCTCAAGATTTCAGAGTTAAGTGGTAGAACTGGGATTCCTACTCAGACTTCAGGCTTCAGAGACTGCTCTTAACCAATAAGCAAATTTGTTTTTATGTTATCCACTGTACTATCTTTTTTGAAGTCCATGAAGAAAGACCGAGGCTTTGTATTTAATGTAGTTCTTTAATTGAATTCTAGCTCCATTATACACTGGCTGTGCAATCTTGTGGGAAATGACTTAATGTTTCTGAATTTTAATTTCTTTACTTGTAAATTGAGCAAGATAATGACTACTACAGAGGAACTGTGTGAAGAATAATAAAACAGTGCCTATTTCCCCAATACCTAACAGGTATTTAATAAATGGAAGCTCTTATTATTTTCTATGGGGCAATGCTAATTCATATTAGGGCATTTGTAAATGTAAAATATAATTATAAAATTTTTGGTTATTCTACTAATTACATTATGCAATATTCAATCCCTTGTTCAAAAGAGGCACAGGAAAGGAATCTCATGTTAAAAGCGTAAGACTGCAGCTGCAGCTGCCGGGACCCCTCCCCCACCCTATGAGGAGTAAGCTTTGAATTCTACGTCATCAGGCCTCCAGCTACAAACAAAGGGGACCCCAGGGATCCACTACCTTAGGGAAAGAGAGGGATGCAGCCTAGGGCTGACTCAGCGTTTGACCCACAAATTTGGTCTGCTGTGTCCCAGGAGCCCTCCAGGCTGGGATAGACTGGGCCGTTGTATGTCCTGGGAGCCTGCACAGAACTAAAGAGATCTGACTCCTTCAAACGCCCTCCCTACTGACAGGGACTGGTTCTTGAGGATGCAGAGGGAAGGGGAATTATATCCTACCCAGGAAAAGAGAGGGTTTCAAAGGTTGAAGAACTGTCTCTGAAAAAATTTGATTTGCGAGGTTCTTAACCTCCAGGCAGGAGCCCCTATCACATTGATACAGTCCATGTTGTAGTGAACATGCTGACCAGGCTTTGAACTGAGAGGCCTGCCAAAGATCGCCATCTGCTGACCAACCAAGGAAATGCATGTGAGGGAATTAAAAGTAAATGAGACTTTTTCCAGCCTTTCCAGCCTCCCTCCCCAAGGTCCTTGAAGTGGATCTGCAACCCATTACTCGGTCCAGGGCCCAGATTTGAGCAACTAACAGGGACAATCCTAAAGACCTAGAACAGGTTGAACTAAGAATCAAAGAACAGCAATAAAACTGTCTCCTGCCACTGAGTACCTACAAAAGAGAGAGAAATTGAGCAACAGAGTAAACTCACCATCATAATCAGATACCTAGACATCAGCAAAAAATTACAAGCCATACTAAGAAAATGGAAGAAATGCCCAAGCAAAGGAATATATCAAAGACCCAAATGAGACACAGTATTTGAGACAACTAATCAATGAGATTCATACAAATTTCCAAAATCAAATCAATGAGTTGAAAGACAATATGGCTAAAGAGATAAAGGACATCAAGAAGATACTGAGCAAGCACAAAGAATTTGAAAACCTGAGCAAAAAAGTAATAGATCTCATGGAATTGAAAGACATGATAGGTAAGATAAAAAACACTTTAGAGTCATATAACAGCAGATTCAAAATTCTAGAAGAAACAATAAGTGATACAGATGACAGAACAGCCTAAATTGAAGGGAGAAAGGAATAGAAAAAATTGAGCAGGGGTTCAGAGTATTGAATGATAACATGAAATGCAACAACATACATGTAATGGGAGTCTCAGTGGGAGAAGGGAAGGGAAAAGTGGCAGAAAGAGAATTTGAGGAAATATTGGATAAAAATTTCCCAACACTCATGAAAGAAATGAACTTATATGTCCAAGAAGCACAATGTACCTCAATCAAGTAAATCCAAATAGACCTACTCCAGGACACATACTCCTCAGAAGGTCAAAAGTCAAAGATAAAGATAAAATTCTAAGAGCAGCAAAGGAGAAACAAACTATCACATACAGGGGATGGCAAGTAAGACTCAGTGTGGATTTCTCATTAGAAACCATGGACGTGAGAAGACAGTGGTATGATACAGCTGGGATACTGAAGAGAAAAATTGCCAGCTGAGAATTCTTTATCTGGAAAAACTGTCCTTCAAATATGAAGGTGAGTTTAAAGTAGTCACAAACAAACAAACTAGGAGAGTTTGTAAAAAAGAATCCACCTTTGCAGGAAATATTAAAGGGAGCCTTATAGCCTGAAAGAAAAAGACAAGAGAGAGAGACTTGGAGGAGAGTGTAGAAGAAAGACTAGCAGAAAGAATAACCAAAAGAGTGAAAAGACAGACAAAAATAAAATATGACATATAAAAACCAAAGAATAAAAATGGTGGAAATAAATAATGCATTTACAGTAATATCATTGAATGTGAATGGATTTAACTCCACAATCAAAAGATACAGGCTGACAGAATGAATAAAAAAGACATGATGATGTGGAGACAGTGGCCACTGGAGGTACTGAAGTCAGGGAGAGGGGAAAAGAGGTATAATACAGGGGCATTTTCAGGACTTGGAATTGTCCTGAATGACATTGCAATGACAGATACAGGCCATTATATATCCTGCCATAACCTACAAAATTGAGTGGGAGAGAGTGTAAACTACAGTGTAAACTATAATACATCCTTAGTAACAATGCTCCAAAATGTGTTCATCAATTGCAATGAATGTACCACACTAATGAAGGATGTTGTTAATGTGGGGGAAATTGGGAGGTGTCGGGAGTGGGGCATATGGGAATCCCTTATATTTTTTTATGTAACATTTTATGCAATCTAAGTATCTATTAGAAAAAATAAAAAATAGAAAAAAAAAAAAGACATGAGCCATCCATATGCTGCCCACAAGAGACTCACCTTAGACCCAGGGATATAAATTGGGTTAAAGTGAAAGGTTGGGAAAAAAGTACTCCACGCAGACAGTGACCAAAAAAGAGTAGGGGTAGCTATACTAATATAGGGCAAAACAGACTTTAAATGCAAAAAATGTTATAAGAAATACAGGCCATTATATATTAACCAAAGGGACAATCCACCAGGAAGAAATAAATCATAAATGTCTATGCACCTAACGAGGCTGCCCCAAAATACATGAGGCAAACTCTGGCAAAACTGAAGAGAGAAATAGACATCCTTACAATAATAGTTGGAGACTTCAACACACCACTCACATCATTAGATAGAACAACTAGATAGAAGATCTATAAGTAAACAGAGAATTTGAACAATATGATAAGCAAGCTGGACCTAACAGACATATACAGAACACTGCATCCCAAATCAGCAGGTTATAAATTCTTCTCAAGTTTCCCCAGGATAGACCACATGTTAGGTCACAAGACAGACTTCAATAAATATAAAAAGACTGAAATTATACAAAGCACCTTCTCAGATCATAGTGGAATGAAACTGGAAATCAATAGTAGACAGAGGAAAATTCTCATATGTGTGGAAGTTGAACAACACACTCCTAAACAATCAGTAGGTTGAAAAAGAAATTTTTGCAAGTGAAATTAGTAAATATATGGAGACGAATGAAAATGAAAACACAACATATCAAAACCTATGAGATACAAAGAAGGGAGTCTTGAGAGGGAAATTTAAGCCAATATTAAAGAAGAACAAAGAGCTAAAATCAAAGATCTAACTGAACAACTGGAGAAACTAGAAAATTAGCAGCAAACCATTCCCAAAGCAAACAGAAGGAAAGCAATAATAAAGATCAGAGCAGACATAAAAGAAATTGAGAACAAAAAAACAGTAGAGAGAATCAACAAAACCAAAAGCTGGCTTTTTGACAAAATCAATAAAATTGACAAACCCTTAGCTAGACTAACAAAGAAAAAAAGAGAGAAGATGCAAATAAATAAAATCAGAAATGAAAGAAGGGAAGTTACAACTGACCCCATTGAAATTAAAAGGATCTGTATTAGTCAGCCAAAGGGGTGCTGATGCAAAATACCAGAAATTGGTTGGTTTTTATAAAGGTTATTTATTTGGGGTGGAAGCTTACAGTTACCAGGACATAAAGCGTAAGTTACTTCCCTCACCAAAGTCTATGGCCACGTGTTGGAGCAAGCTTGCTGCTGACATCTGCCAGGGTTCAGGCTTCTTGGGTTCCTCTACTCTTGGGCCTCGATTTCTCTCTGGGCTCAGCTCCTCTCTTTCCTCCACAAGGTCAGCTATAGACTATGAAGCTCTCTAGGCTTTGCCTCTCTCCACAAGGCCAGCTGTGAACTGTCAGGCAAATGGCTCCTCTCTTTTCCTGAGGCCTTCTCCCCTTCCTCAAGACCAAGCTCCTCTGTGTGCTTACTTCCCCAGACTCTAGCATTAACACTCAGCATCAGAACTTCAACATCAAAACTCCAACTAACCTCTCTGCTCTCCCATGTAACTTTATGTCCTCAACACTCAACGTCCTACTGACATGGCCCAATCAAAGCCCTAATCATAATTTAATCATACCCAGAGGAACAGACCAGTTTATAAGCATAATTCAATATCTATTTTTGGAATTCATAACTATATCAAACTGCCACAGGATCCTAAGAGGATATTATGAGAAACTATATGCTAACAAACAAGACAACTTCAAAGAAATGTGCAAATTCCTAGAAATGCACAAACAACCTACACTGACACTACAAGAAATACAAGAACTCAACAAACCAATCACATTTAAAAAGATTGAATCAGTCATCAAATCTCTCCCATAAAAGAAAAATTCAGGAACAGATGGCTTCACAGAATTCTACCAAGCATTTCGAGAAGAATTAACACCAATCCTGTTTAATCTCTTCAAAAAAATTGAAGAGAAGGGAAAATTACCCAGTACATTTTATGAAGCCAACATCACCCTAATACCAAAGCCAAATAAAAATACTATGAGAAAAGAAAATTACAGACCAATCTCTCTAAAGAACACAGAACAATTCTCAACAAAATATTTGAAAATAGAATCCAACAGCATTATCAAAAGAATAATACACTACAACCAAGTGGGATTTATTCCTGGCATGCAAGGGTGGTTCAACATAAGAAAATCAATTAATGTAACATACCACATTAACAAATTGAAGGGAAAAAAATACATGATCATCTCAATCAATGCAGAAAAGGCATTTGTCAAAACCCAGCATCTTTCTTCATAAAAACACTTCAAAAGATAGGAATAGAAGGAAAATTTGTCAAAATGATAAAAGGCATATATGAAAACCCACAGCCAACATCATACTCAATGGGGAAAGGTTGAAAGCTTTCCCTGTAAGATTGAGAACAAGAAAAGGATGCCTACTGTCACCACTGTTATTCATCATTGTGCTAGAAGTTCTAGCAAGAGCAATTAGACAAGAAAAAAATAAAATAAAAGGCATCCAAATAGGAAAGAGGAAGTAAAAGTCTCACTCTTTGCAGATGACATGATCTTATATTTAGAAAATTCTGAAATGTCTATGATAAGGCTACTTGAACTAATGAATGAGTTCTGTAAAGTGGCCATATACAAGATCAAGATGCAAAAATCAATGTTTCTGTACACTAGTATTGAACAATCTGAGGAGGAAATCAGGGAAAAAATTCCATTTACAATAGCAACAAAAAGACTCAAATACCTAGGAATCAATTTAACCAAGGAAGTATAGGACCTGTATTTACAAATTATACAACAATGCTAAAAGAAATAAATGAAGATCTAAACAAATGGGAAGATATTCTATGTTCATGGATTGGAAGACTAAATATCATGAAAATGTCAATCCTACTCAAACTGATTTATAGATTCAAAGTAAAGTTCCAACAGCCTACTTTACAGAAATATAAAAGAAAATTTCCAAATTTATATGGAAAGGAAAGTGCACACAAATAACCAAAAGCATTCCAAAAAAGAAAGAGACATGGGAGGAATTTCACTGCCTGACCTTGAAACATATTACAAAGCTACAGTGGTCAAAATAGCATGGTATTGACGTAAAGACAGACACATCAATAAGTGGAATAGAATTGAGAGTCTAGAAATAAACTCTCACCTCTCTGCCCTACCAAGTTCATGTTTCCAGGACAAAACAGTCTCTTCAACAAATGGTGTTGGGAGAATTGTATATCCATAACCAAAAGAATGAAAGAGGACCCCTATCTCACTCCCTACACAGGAATCACCTCAAAATGGATCAAAGACCTAAATATAAAAGTCAGGACCATAAAATTATTAGAAGAAAATGTAGGGAAGCATCTTAAAGATCTTGTGGTAGGGGGTGGTTTCTTGGACCTTACACCGAAAGCATGAGCAACAAAAGAAAACATAGATAAATGGGGCCTCCTCAAAATTAAACACTTTTGCACCTCAAAGGACTTTGTCAAAAGGGTGAAAAGACAGCCAACTCAATGGGAGAAAATATTTGGAAATCAAATATCCGATAAGTGTTTAATATCCAGGATATATAAAGAGATGTTGCAACTCAACAATAAAAAGACAAACAACCCAATTTAAAAATGTGCAAAAGACTTGAATAGACATCGGTCCAAAGAAGAAATACAAATGGTGAAAAAACACATGAAAACATGTTTACCTTCATTAACGATTAGGGAAATGCAAATCAAAGTTACAATGAAACATCATTTCATACCTATTAGAATGGCCACTATTAAAAAGACAGAGAACTACTAGTGTTGGAGAGGATGTGAAGAGATAGGAACACTTATTCACTGTTGGTGGGAATGTGGAATGGCACAACCATGTGGAGGACTGTTTGGCAGTCCTGAAAAAAGTTGAATATTAATTTGCCATGAAACCCAGCAATACCACTACTGGGTTTATACCCAGAAGAACTGAGAGCAGTGACACGAAGAGACATCTGCACACCGATGTTCATAGCAGCATTATTTATGATTGCCAAAAGCTGGAAACAACCCAAGTGTCAATCAACCAATGAATGTATAAACAAACTGTAGTGTGTACACTCTATGGAATACTATACACCTGGAGGGAGAAATGAAGTTGTAAAATATATGACAAGCATGAATGAACCTAGCAGACATTATGTTAAGTGAAGCAAGCCAGACACAAAAGGACAAATATGGTATGATTGTGCTATTATGAACTAAATATATTGTGTAATCTTATGGAGTTAATAACTTGAATATGGGTCACCAGAAAATAGAATGAGGTTAGAGAATGGAAAGATGAGGGTAAACTAGTGGAGAATTGATAAAAGGATGTATGTTAATCTTTGGAAATGAATAGAAAAGGTGAAAAGTACAACATAATGTTTGTAACTAGCAGTGCTATTAAATGGGTATGACAGTGGTTGAATGGAAAATCTAAGGTCATGTAAATTACTAAAAGGAAAGCTAAATAATGTAACATGGGACTGCAAAGCATAGTAAAATATCATGTGAAATATGAATATGGGTAATAATGCATATATAAGCCAAACAAATATATGCTAATGTTATAAGATGTTACGATCAGACAAAAAACAAAACAAAACTAAACAAACCAGACACCAAGTACTATGTATTACATGATTCCATTTATATAATATGTAAATATAAATCGATTTATAAAGATGAAATTAGATTAGTGTTTATGCAGGGCTTGGGAAGTATAAAGGGATTGAGAGGTGACAGCTAAGGGGCGTGGAGATTTTCTTTTTGAAGTAATGAAATTGTTCTAAATTTTTTTGTGGTGATGAATGCCCAGCTATGTGATTATACTAAAAGTCATTGATTATACACTTTGGATAGATTGTATGATATGTGAATCTATCTTAATAAAACTGCTTTAAAGTAAGTAAATAAATAAATAAATCTGCAAAAATAGCTAGAAACAGCAGCCATGTACAGCCAGGGAAGCATAGAGAGATTGAGAGGTGATGAATTTTTTGTTTATTATTATTGAAATAATGAGAATCTTCTAAAAATGATTGAAGTGATGAATGCACAACTATGTGATTATGCCAAATACCATTGATTGTACACTTTGGATAGATCATATGCCTTACTAATATCTATCAATAAAATTGATTTGTTCGAAAAAAAAATCTAAAAGAGAGCTGCATGTAAAAGTACTTTAAACGTTAAACTTCTTTTTGACTGTTCACAGTTATAAAATTACTTCAACTTGCCCTTGAATGTGGGCACAAAATCAAATTTTTAACTTAATGTTAATCCTGCCAACATACTTCAGAAATACAAGCCAACAAACCTGGAGAACAACCTGGGAGTACTTAAAGGCGTTGAGGATGTGCACCCCTATGACCTGCCAACCCTCTCTTGGGAGCCTCCTCCACAGGCCCATGGAGGAGCGTACTCCTGGGGGTTTGCTGATGAGTTTTGTGGGGAATGGGGGGATATATGGCAACCCACATGTTTATCTCTAGAAGAAGTTGAATAACGTGTGGTGGAAATAGCCTATGGGCTCTGCAGCAGCCATAAGCAATGATCTACATACACATAGAGCCGGGCTGAGTCTGAACCACAATTTTAAGTTAAAAATAAGAAGCATATCTGCAGCAAAATACCATTTTGGGGGGTAAAGTTAAAACAGGTACATTCACAAAACAACAATGCACATTTTCAAGGATACATACTAATTCTAGGACACATATTAAATGTATTCATGTAGATGACCATGGAAGGATGGAGTGGGAGGGAGAATAAAAGCAAAATAAAATAAAGCAAGAAAATGACTTGTGTAGAGTAATGATTATTGAAACTGCAATGAACTGAGGGTTATGATTAACTCAATTCCTTGTTGCTAAGGCCCAGTAAAAATGAAAGGCAAAAAAGAGGGAATGAGGTGGGGGGGGAAGGAAGGAAGGGAGGGAAGGAGGGAGTGGGGAGGGAGGAAGGAAACAGAAGAGGAGAAGCAGGGAAAGCATGGGAAGGGAGGGAGGAGAGGGGAGGAGAGGAGAGGAGAGGGAAAAAGTATAGGCAGGCCTTATTTCATGTCTCCATTTAACAACTTCTTTTTTAATCTTTCATAGTAGCTCTAATTAAATTTGCATATCTGAGCAACACCAAAGCATATTTTCTAAAGATGACTGGTTTAATTATACCTGCTTATAGTATATGCTTATAATGACTACAGAGGCATTTAGATATTAAATAGATTGATTTAATCCATATTTAAAGTATAAGAAGGAAAAGAAAATTGCTTTGTACTTTAACAGGATAGTTTCTATAGTTATTTATCAACCCTATTTCTCACTGTCAGAAAGAATTCCTAAATAACCAAAGGTTAGATACTATGACTGGTGCACAAGGATGCTGTGGATTATGTTTCTCTTACTTAATCTTTGTACTATGAAGTAGTATAGTTAAATTAAATGTATATATAAAGTATCATGAAAAGCTGAGAGGGAAAGTCAGAACACAGACATACATGACCTTTCTCTGGGTTGTGGAGATTCCCTAAGCTTCCTAGAACCAGGGCAGAATCTGAAGGGAATTTTAGGAGGAGTGGGGAGAAATGGGCAAGGAGGAGAAATGGCTTTCATGCCAATATTCCCACAGTTAACCTTATCTAGTAGTTACAGAAATTGGGAAAGAAGTAGGTTATTCAGGAAATGATGCTAAGAAAGTCATTTTCATATTTGGAACAAAATCCATTTCAACATTCATCAGTTCATCTTGCCTTCCCCTACTTCTCGTTCATCTTGCCTTTCCAATGCCTCACCTTACTGAATTCAGGCACAGCTCCAGAATCAGGAGCAGCACATTTGGACAGGCTGCCTGACCAGCCACCACTATGGCAGGAGGTCTGATCCCTATGACAAATGTGTTATATCCCTCTGACTTGATCTGCTTCTGTGAAGAAGTCCTAACTGATACAGCATTGAGAAAGGAGCCCCACTTTCTCCTCACGACAGCACTATTATTATCTTAATTTATAAGATGAAAAAATTATAGTAGAAAGAGGTTAAGTAATGGGCCCTACATCGTAGAACTCGTAAGTAGCAACCTGGGATTTGAACCCAGGCTTCCCTGGCTCCTCAACTCTCATTCTCTCCAAGTTGGCTCTCATTGGTCATTATCACCCAGGTCAATTAATTTATCATGTGAGTCACTGTCTATCAGAACACTTGCAAAATAAAACAGAGAGCAGGTAAATTGAAGAAGACTGGAGAATGGGTGCTGCTGGGGAGGGCAGGCCCATGGGAGGCTACGTAGAGCAAGTTCTGCTTGCCTGGGCTTGGGGACCTCATGTAAACTAACACTTACTATGGTAATGACACTTTCATCCTTAGGACAACTGTAAAAACCTAGGCATTGCTATGAATCCCATTTTACAGATGGATAGGATTACTCAGCTGCTTGGCCCAGAGCCTGGATTCAAACCTAGGAAAGTTGGCCTCTGGAGTCAGATTCTCTGGATAAAGTATAGCAGATCACACAAGGAGGGGCTGAGAGTCATTAGGAGAATTAGGGCTTCACTTTATCTATCTATTTAGTGTGAGAGTTAGCTTCACATCCCAGAAAAGTAAAGGCCTGCCTATTTTTTAAAGATAGGTAAAAAAGACAATGAAAATAAGGTAAAATAAGGTGACTTATTAATCTCACATTTTTACAAGATATTAAATTGCTAATTAAAACAGTGTTGAGCAATTGCATACTGAGACCACCATTATTATTAACCACTAAAATAAATTTCATTAAAGTAAAATTTCAGGCGAATGATCAGAGTGCTTAAATTGTGGTTTGTCAGAGATTCCTCAAGTGCCCACAGCAAACTTCTCATCTGTACGAGGACTTTTGTCCAGTGGGTTTCTGCAGTAAACGATTCTCATATTATACAGGAAACCTATTTAACTACAATTGTCTTGAAAAATCTTATCTATAAGAATAAAAGGAAGGCCCTTAGTGTTCATCTAACACATTAAAAGGAGGGAAAAGTGAAGTATGAAGCATAAATAGTCAGCTATAACATGAAGAAAGAAAAATGAGAGAGAGAGAGAGAAGAAAGTACAGTGGAAGGTTTCCCAACTGTTTACTTTAATTCTTAAAATTAGGCTTTTGATATGAAGCTTAAATATCCTTCCATTAGAATGTGATTGGCTTACCCTAAAGCTAAGCAAGCATCACAAAGAATTTGTGATGAGAACCATAATAAGCATTACTGCTTGACATAGATATGAGGTGTCCTCCCCAAAATCAGAAAATATTACCCCACATATCTTCTTGAAAGCAAAATGGGAAAGGGAGTTAAAAGTCAATAAATATGTCTGAGAGACAAACATTAATTTGATCCCATTTTGCTATTCATTGTCTTTCTCTTCTATCTAGACAGGCATCACTTTTGAAATAAGAAATTAGCAAGTAAAAAATGCCTAAGGATCAAATACATTTAGTATATTGCTTTTGAAGGGAATAAATTAAAAGTGCTCTCATTACATTATTCTCAATAATATATTATTCACTAATAATGGTAATTCTTCCAATTTCTATAGGACTTTAGAATTTACAAAACACATTCACCTACATTGCCTGCTTGATCTTCCTTTACATCAGCTAAATGAAGGACAGGATTTGTTATCCCTGTTTAAAGATGAAGAAACTGAGTCTCAGAACTTTAAGTGAATTGTCCAGTTCACAGGCTAGAATTTGAAAAGGCAACCAAGAATGCCTTTCTGTTGCTTAAATCTCAAGGTTGAGATTATATACAAAATAGTTATATCTTAAAATATGCTTTACAATACGCAGGGTCCCAATTGTTTTTACAATGCCTATATTTACGTAAATGACAACTGGACAATTAAAGCTTTTTTTTCCCACTATAACATTCTTTGAAAACTCTTTCCTGAGTGTATCTGACCAGAAACATCCATTCTCTTTCTAATACCAGTGTCATGTAGAAAAACTAAATCAACTCAGTAAGCCAGAAAATTTCAACCAGAACCAGAATCTGGATCATCATGCTTAAAATTAAGAAACAAATCACTGTAATTCTCCTGCAACCATTCTTAGACTGTTTCTGTAGAAATTCATCTTAAGGTAGGAAGTAAATAAGGGGCATAGTTTTCTATTTAATAAAATATTTGTGTTCTGGCCTATGAGAATCTTGATCCTTAAAACATTTTTTTTTTTTCATAAAACATGTTTTCTTAATTTAAACCCCTCTGTAAGAGCCTGCATTGGATGGAAATTTTTGTCTAGTTTTGGTCATTGTTTTAGCTCTAATACCTGGAATATGTTAGGTGCTCTACAAATATTTGTTGAATGAATGAAGGAAATTTACAAACAAAGGCTTGGTAAAGAATTAAGTTTCCCATCTTCTGAATAACAGGATTTGGGTTACCAAAATGGCTTGTAAAAGCTATTCCTCCACTTCTCCATTCTATTTTTCAGCTTTGATGCCTCCACCTGTTTGGCAAAATTCCTGCTGTCTGCACACTCAGTGATGTAGCAAGTGGATCAAAGGGGTCAAAGACAGTCAAGCAGGCTTGGCTGGAGCGGGGCTAAAAGGATAGAGTCTTATCTTTTCCAACGTCTTTCATCTTTTACTTGACTTCCATTTATGGCTTTTTCAGCCTCCAATTTTAAGAGGTTTCCATTAATCTGATAAGCAGTATCACTGACACCTTGTTGACTATACACTTACTGCATTACCTCCTCGCCCTGGTGGAACCCTCACAGGCATGTGTCTAGAACAACTGATAATGTTAGCTGCAGCCCTGTGAAAGGTGCAAGGAAATTGGCTAGATAGTAAACTATTAGACACCACTTGAAAGTGAAAACTAATATGCAGTAAAATACCACCCATCACAACAAAATTCATGTGGCTAAACTTATAGTCAACATTCTTTGCTAGCTATTAAGAACCCTACTTTCTTTATCTATATCCAGAAAATAGTCAAAGGAAAGTTAACTCTTGTTTCTCTGAAAATATGCTTTTTTAAAAATGTATATTAAAAGCTGCTCTCTGATAAACTTTGGCGTCTAAGTCTCTAAAGCTATTTTTCTACTGATCAGTTGGAGATATGGGCTTTCCAAAGCCAATGTCATTTAGATTTTTCTGGTGTCTAAATACATTATCAGGGAAGCGGCTGTGGCTCAATTGGTTGGGCTCCCGTTTACCATATGGGAGGACGTGGGCTCAATTCCCAGGGCCTCTTGGTGAAGGCAAGCCAGCCCACATGGCGTGGTGAGCAAGGTGATGCAACAAAAGGAGACAAGCAGACACAGAAAAATGCACAGTAAATGGACACAATGAGCACAAGCAGCAAGGGGGAGATAAATAAATAAAAATAAAATCTTTAAAAATAAATAAATAAATACATTATCAAAGAGAAAAAGTGTTTAGTCATATTAAATTTTGACTTTTTATAACTTTTTGGATAAACATACTTTAAGTTATTTAGAATTCAGAAAAATATTATACTAGAATGGCTTTAATAGTGTGGTACTTTTGTTCATCAACTGGTAAAACTTCACAAATTTGTCAAGTGCATGTTACAATTGGCAGCATTCAGTTTTGTTTAGAGCCTAATCCAGTATCACCATATGAAGAAGATTTACAACAGAGAATCTTTTGAAGTAAGGACTTACTATTCTTTTTCTTACAAAGAAAATTATTTTAATGTTCTCACAGATCAAACTTTTTCTGCTGCCTTTCCAAAATATGAAAATCATTATCTATTTGTAAATGCATTCTTTTGCCTTAGGCCATAACTCCCGTGCTAACATTTTTCTCTGTCTTTGTCTTTTACATGACTTATGGGTTTTGCATCCCTTATCTTTTTCCTCATGTTATATCTGACCCCACATTTCCCTTTACTTTTTAAAGGAGTCATTACTTCCTAAACTTTAGAACAGTAATTTATCTTCTAACAGACAGTCATTCATTTTCTCCATATCTAAACTTCCATTTTAGAGTTCTACTTGAATCAACCTACCAAACATCCCGAAATAAATCACATCTCGGCAATTTCCAAATTGTGCATTACACCTTTCCCTCCCTACACACTCCTTCAATTAAGTAAACTATATGGATTTCCTGTTAACATTTAAAGTAAAATATACTGATATCTAAGTTTGTGAACCAAAACTTATCTGGTCCATCTTGAAGTGAAGGTGTAAACATGGCTCTCTATAGGGTAGGGATTCTTTATATGCAAATGTGTCTTGAATCACATTCAAATTGGTTTAGTTACTGGATAATGCAAAATAACTTTTAAAAAGATAATTTCATATTCATACGCAATACTTTATAGATATATTTTATTGCATTACTTTTATCAGCCACACAGCTTAGAAAAATAAGTAGCATACATTAAAAACTGTAAAAATGTTTTAAAGAGGGGGGCAACAGTATTTCTTAAAGGAAAGAAAACCAACCTAGTGACCACAATATGTTATATAGCAGAAAATAGAATCTCAAACATCTACCAATCTACCAAATAAAGAATAAGAGAATAAAGCAAATTGGAGAAGAATATGTGTTTGGATCTAACTAAAGAAATTATTATTAGTTTTTTGAGGTACCGGGACTGGGGATTGAACTCCTGATCTTGTATGTGGGAAGCCGGTGCTCAACCACCAAGCCACATCCGCTCCCTAACTAAATAAATTATAGGATAAGAAAGCTAGCCTTGTAAACAGAAATTTTTATCTTTTACTAAATAATTTTTATAATGCTTATGGAGTGAAATTAAATACAAATAACTAAGCTTGTAAAGTAGTAATCATGATAAGGAACTAGGTCAGATAATTTTGGTCAGTTCATGATTTAACCTTAGATTGTGTGCAAGAAGAAATTAGAGAAAAAAAATAAAGAAAACACAACCCACAATAACTCACTCAAGACCATTTACCTATTTAGATTTTGGTAATACACTAATTTAGTTTAAGTTGTCAGTGTGCTATTATGAATTTGTGAAAAGTCTGAAAGGTTTTTAAATAGAGGTTTATTATATAAAATATACCTTATGAATGGAATGAGGTGTATCACGATCTGTGACTGAAAAAATTTAAGGAAGTTATAATATTAAGGTCTTTCACTTATTAGATGTGTACACTGTGCTAAAGGCTTTAAGATAGGTTTTTCTCATTTACTCCAGGTGATGATCAGATCACATTAAGTAACAGTATTTTACATTCAGATACTGGCAAAACACCATGGACTCTTCTAGAGGGTCAAGGCTGGGGTTTGAACCCAGCTCTGTTTAACTCCAAACTGCCTCGTGATCATGAAATATTTCACTGTTTTTTTAAAGAAAAATTTTTAAAGAGAAATTGTGAGTTTACAGAACAGTCATGCATAGCATGCAGAATTCCCATACATCACCCCTCCACCAACATCTTGCATTGTTGTGGGAGATTTTTTACAGATTATAAAAGAACATCATCAAAATATAACTACTAATTATGGTCCATAGCTTACATTTGGTATATTTTCCCATATACCCCCTATTTATAGCACTATGTATTAATATTGTATATTTGTTATAGTTCATGAGAGAACACTCTCATATTTGTACTCTTAATCACACTCCAATTTCACATTTGTACAATTTCACACTCAGTGACTCTCACTTTGATCAGAGTTGTGCAGTCATCACCTCAGTAAATTTTAAAATGTTTTCCTTAGTCCAAAAGAAAAAAATCTCATATCTCCCTATTATTGATTATTAGTGTTGATACAGTACCGTCTTTGACATTGATGCATGAATATTACAATATTGCTGTCAACTATAGTCCATAAATTGTATTAATTGTATTTTCCCCTTGCATCGCTATATTCTTACCACAGTGTAATAGTGATGTACATTTGTTCTAGTTAGAGGAAAACATTCTTATATTTGTACCATTAACCACACTCCTCCTCATCCACCACCAGGTTCACTATATTATTCAGTCCCTAGATTATTCTCTAGCTTTCTTTTAATTGACATTTACATCCCTAGACTACCCCTTCCAGCCAAAATCACATTTACAAAGCCGCCGTGTTATTTATACTCACTATAATGTGCTACGATCAACTCTATCCATTTCCACACTTTTACAGTCAAGCTAGTTAAAAATTCTGCATACAGCAAGAATCAGTAGGCCTTCTCAGCCCTCATCCAAAATATGGAAACAACCCAATTGTCTATCAATGGATGAATGCATAAACAAAATGTGGTATATACATAGGACGGAATAATATGATGCAATAAGAAGAAATGAAATTGGGATGCATATGACAACATGAATAAGACTTGAGGACATCATGCTGAGTGAAATAAGCCAGACACAAAATGAAAAATATTGTATGGTCTCACTAATATGAACTATATATGAAGAATAAACATGTGGAGTTAAAACCTAGAGTATAGGTTTCCATATTTTGGCAATTTTGAATAATGCCACTATGAACATCGGTGTGCAAATAAATGTCTGTCCACCAACTGTGAAGGTGTGTATTTCTTCACATCCTTTCCAGCACTTATATTTTTCTGTTTTTTTTTAAACTAATGGCCATTCCATGAGGTGTGAGATGATATCTCATTGTAGTTATGATTTGCATTTCCTTAAGAGCTAGTGATATCAAACATTTCTTCAAGTGCTTTTTGGCCATTTGTATTTCTTCTTTGGAGAAATGTCTAAGTCTTTTGTCTACTTTTAAATTAGATTCCTTGCTCTTTTATCTTTAAATTTGATAATTGGCTTCTCCATTTCTTTAAAAAAGGTTGTTGGAATCTTTATATAGCATGGAAATTAAACCCTTATCGGATATATGGTTTCCAAGTATTTTCTCCCATTGTGTGGGCTGCCTTTTCACCTTCTTGACAAAGTCCTTTGAAGCACAAAAGCATTTAAGTGTGAAAAGGTCCCATTTGCCCAATTTTTTTCTTTCATTGCTTGTGCTTTATGTGTAAGGTTGAAGAAACCACCACCTACCACCAGGTCTTGAAGATGTTTCCCTACATTTTCTTCTAAAAGTTTCATGGCTCTAGATTTCACATTTAGGTCCTTGATCCATTTTGAGTTAAATTTTGTATAAGGTGTTAGGTAGGGGTCCTCTTTTTTTCTTTTGGACATGAATATCCAGTTCCCCAAACACCATTGTTTGAATAGACTGCTCTGCCCCAGCTGGGTGAGTTTGACGGCCTTGTCAAGAATTACATGGCCATAGATATGAGGGTCTGTTTCTGAACAATAAATATGGTTCCATTGATCCAGATGTCTATCTTTATGCCAGTATTATGCTGTTTTGACCACTGTGTCTAGGAAATATGACTTATAGTCGGGTAGTGAGAGTCCCCCAGCTTTGTTCTCCCTTTTTAAGATGGTTCTGGCTATTGGGATCTCTTACCCTTCCAAATAAATTGATAATTGGTTTTTCCATTTCTTTAAAAAAGGCTGTTGGAAATTACCAGGATTACACTGAATCTATAAAACAATTTGGGTAGAATTGACATCTTAATGATATTTAGTCTTCCTATCCACGAACACAGAATGTCCTTCCATTTATTTAGCTCTCCTTTGATTCTTTTTAGCAATGCATTGTAGTTTTCTGAATACAGGTCTCTACATCCTTGGTTAAATTTATTCTTAAATATTTGATTATTTTTGTCACTATTATAAATGGAATTATTTTCCTCACTTCCTTCTCAGATTGCTCATTACTGTTGTATAGAAAAATGACTGCTTTTTGTGTATTTAATCTTGTATCCTGTCACTCTTCTGAACTTGTTTATTAGCTCTAGTAGCTTTGTTGTCAATTTTTCAAGACTTTCTAGTTATAGGATCATATCATCTGTGAATAGCAAAAGTTTCACTTCTTCCTTTCCGATTTGGATGCCTTTTATTTCTTTTCCTTGCCTTATTGCTCTAGCTAGAACCTCTAGCATTATATTGAACAACAGTGGTGATAGTGGACATGCTCTACTTGTTCCCTATCTCAGTGGGAAAGATTTCAGTCTTTTACCATTGAGTACAATGTTAGCTGTGGGTTTTTCATGTATGCCCTTTATCATGTTGAAAAAGTTTCCTTTAATTCCTATCTTATGGCATGTTTTTATCAAGAAAGGATGCTGGGTTTTGTCAAATGCCTTTTCTGGATCAATTGAGATGATCATGTGATTTTTATTTTTTGATTTATTAATGTGATGATTGATTTTCTTGTGTTAAACCACCCATGCATGGCTGGGATAAAACCCACTTGATCATAATGAATAATTCTTTTAATACGTTGCTGGATTCTATTAGTGAGTATTTTGCTGGGGATTTTTGCATTTATAGTCATTAGGGAAAAAGGTAATTTTTTTTTTTAATCTTTATCTGGCTTATGTATTAGAGTGATGTTGTCTTCATAGAATGAGTTTGGTTGTATTCCCTCCTGTTCAATTATTTTTTAAGAGTTTGAGTAATTTTGGTATTAAATCTTCTTTGAATACTTGGTAGAATTTACCTGTGAAACAATTTGGTCCAGGGCTTTTCATTTTGGAGAGGTTTTTGATGACTGTTTAAATCTCTTTACTTATGATTGGTTTGTTGAGGTCTTCTATTTCTTCTAGAGTCAGTGTACATTGTTCAGTTGTTCCTAGGAATTTGTCCATTTCATGTATGTTGTTTTGTTAGTTGTTATAAAGTTGTTCATGGTATTGTCTTATGATCTTTTTTATTTTTGTGGAGTCAGTAGTATTGTCTCTGCTTTCATTTCTGATTTTATTTATTTGCATCTTCTCTTTTTTTCTTTTGTCAGTCTAGCTAACAGTTTGTCAGTTTTGTTGATCTTCTCAAAGAACCACTTTTGATTTTGTTAATTCTCTCTATCGCTTTTTCTCAATTTCATTTATTTCTGGTCTTATCTTTGTTATTTCATTCCTGCTGCTTGTTTTGTGCATAGTTTGCTATTCTTTTTCTAATACCCCCAGATGTGTAATTACGTCATTTTTTTTTTTTATTTTTTAGCTCATTCTTCTTTTTTAATGTAAGCATTAAGGACTATAAATTTTTCTGTCATCACTGCCTAGCTGCATCCCATAGTTTTTTATAGTTTGTGATCTCATTTTCATTCTTCTCAAGATGTTTACTGATTGTAGCAGTTTGATATTATTTATGAATTCCATAAAGAGATATTGATTATGTTTGTAAACTGGTCAGTTCCTCTGGGCATGATAACCTTTTGATTATATTAAATTCAGAGATTTCACTTTAACTTTATTAAATCAAGATTAGGGCTTTGATTAGACCACATCATTAGGGCATGCAGAGTTGAGTCTCTGCCCCTTTGCTAGGCTGATTTATATCAGACTCTCATGTGGAAGTAGACACACAGAGAAGGAGAACACAGAGGAAAAGAATCCATTTCATAGACATGGCAGAGGCCTGGGGAAGAGAGATGAGCTTGATATTTTGCAGCTGAAGAGAACAGAGCAGCTGAAATGAGCCCTGGGAAGAGAGATGAGCTTATGCCAGCCTACAACTGAGATCAGAAGAAGCTGGGTCCATGGAACCTTAAGAGGAAGAGGAAGGCTGAACCCTTGCAGACATTGCCCACCATTTTTCTTCAACACATGAAATCAGAGTTTGGTTAGGAAGTAACTTTGAGTTCGACTCTTTATGGCCTTGTAACTGTAAGCTTCTACCCTTGATAAATACCCTTTTAAAAGCGAACAGATTTCTGGAACTTTGTATCAGCACCGCTTTGGCTGACTAAAACAATTATTTCTCTTCCAATTTTTTCTTTGACCTACTGATTATTTTAGAGAATGTTGTTTAATCTCCACATACTTGTGAATTTTCCATTTTTCTGCCTGTTGTTGATTTCCAACTTCATTTCATTATGATCAGAGAAAGTAATTTGTACAATTTCAATCTTTTAAAATTTAATGAGATCAGCTTTGTGACCCAACATGTGGTCTATCCTGGAGAAAGATCCATGAGCACTTGAGAAGAATGTATATCCTGCTGTTTGGGGGTGCAATGTTCTGTATATGTCTCTTAGGTTTAGTTCATTTATCATATTATTCAATCTCTCTGCTTCTTTATTGATCCTTGGCCCAGATGTTCTATTCAATGATGTTCTATTCAATGATGAGAGTGATGTATTGATGTCTCCAGCTATTCTGATAGAGACATCTATTTCTCCCTTCAGTTTTACCATTGTTTGCCTCATGCATTTTGGGGCACCCTGATTAGGTATATATACATTTATGACTTATGATTGTTATTTCTTCCTGGTGAATTGCCCCTTTTATTAATAATATCTTTCCTTGTCTCTAATAATAGCTTTCTTTCAAAGTCTATTTCACCTGATATAAGTATAACTACTCCAGGTTTGTTGTTTCGCTTTGTTTTCACTACAGCATTTGTGGAATATCTTTTTACAATCTTTCACTTTCAATCTATTTGTATCCTTGGGTCTAAGTTGAGTCTCTTGCAGAAAGCATATAGAAGGCTCATATATTCTTATCCATTCTGCCAGTCTGTGTATTTTGATTGGGGAGTTTAATCCATTAACATTCAATGTTATTACTCTAAAGGCAGATCTTACTTCTCTCATTTTGACCTTCGGATTTTATTTGTCAGATCTTATTTTCACCACTTTTTTTTTTTTACACTTTTAGTTACTTTTACTGATATTATCTTCATTTCTAGACTCTCTTCCAAGCCTTTCTCTCTTCACTTTTCTTTTTCTTTTCTTTTCTTTTCCTTCTTTTCTTTTTTCTTTTCTTGACTCTAGCACTTCCTTTAGTATTTCCTACAAGGCTGATCTCTTGGTTATAAACTCTCTCAGTTTCTGCTTCTCTGTGAATACTCTAAACTCACTCTCATTTTTGAAAGACAATTTTGCTAGCTATAAGATTCTTCACTGGTAGTTTTTTTCTTTCAGTATCTTAAATATATCATACCACTGCCTTCTTGCCTCCATGGTTCCTGATGAGAAATCAGCACTTAATTTTATTGGGTTTCCCATGTATATGATGAATTGATTCTCTTGCTGCTTTCAGAATTCTCTCTTTTTCATTAGCATTTGACATTCTGATTAGTATGTGTCTTGGAGTAGGTCTATTTGAATTTATTCAGATTGGACTACATTGTGCCTCTTGGGCACAGATATCTATGTCCTTCAATAGAGTTGGGAACTTTTCCACCATTATCTCCTCAAATATTCCTTCTGCCACTATTCCCTTCTCTTCTCCTTCTGGGACACCCATGACACATATGTTTGCATGTTTCTTGCCATCATTTAGTTCCCTGAGGTTCCTTCAATTTCTTCCATTCTTTTCTTTTTCTGTATATTCACTTTCAAAGACCCTGTCCTCATTCTCACTGATCCTTTCATCTGCTTCTTCAATTCTGCTGTTATATTACTCCAGTGTAGTTTTAATTTCATTTATTGTTCCTTTCATTCCCATAATGTCTACTATTTTTCTATGTATGCTTTCAAATTCCTCTTTTTGCTCACCCAGTGTCTTCTTAATATCCTTAATCTCTTTAGCCATCTTATTGAATTTATTAAGGAGATTTGTTTGAACATCTATGATTAGTTGTCTCAACTCCTTTGTATCATCTGGAAGTTTAGTTTGTTCCTTTGACTGGACCATATCTTCCTGTTTCTTGGTGTGGCTTATGATTTTTATTAGTATTTTGACATCTGATTTACTTGATGTATTTATTCTGGGCTTAGTTTCTCTCTTTTGTCGAGGGCTTTCTATTTGATTGACTTTGTGCTAGAGCCCCTCTTTGATACTTGGTTCAACTTATTATGGAGCTTTATAATGGCTCATGTTTAGCCAATCTGAGATTTTTCAGCTCTTTTTCATCTGTTTCTTGCCCTTTCTTCCTTGTTGGGACAGAGTAGGAGCTGAGGATGTGGTTGGTACTGTAAGCCATGGAGGCCAAAGCTGCCCATGATGCCCTAGGAACTGATGAAGCTCCTTCTACCTTTCTTCTCTGATAAGGTCAGAGCTGCAGTTGTGTGCAGTAATCCAAGCCATGCAGACCAAGACCATCTATAGTTGCCCAGAGAGATGAAGTTTGAGGGCAAAACTGACTGCAGTTGCCTAGATAGACTGATGAAGCACTGGCTCTCTTCCTCCCCTGCCAGGGTTGGAATGGAGCCACAGGTTGCCTCACAATCCAGTCCATTCAAGCTGAAAGTGACTGCAATTGACTGGAAAGGCTGAGAAGCCCTGTCCCTTCTCCTTTCTATCAGGAGTGGGGATGGAGCCACAGGAATGCCCAACAGTCTAATCTTTGTGGGCCAAAAGTGCCTACAATTGCCTGGAGAGGCTGCAGAAACACCCACCTCTCCCTCTGTCCTATTGGGGAGGAGATGTATCCACATGGGCACCCAAAATCTAGTCTGTGCAGGTAGAAAGCAACCAGAGTTGTCCAGAGAGGCTGGTGCAGGTCCTGCCAGCTTCCTCCCTGCTGCAGGTGGGGCTGGAGCCTAGGCTAGGGCTGCAATCTGACCTGGGTGGAAAGAAGCTAGTCCCTACCTTCATTGTGATTTTCAATCAGCCCATTTTCCCCTCATGTCTGGGGCAGAGTTAAAATGGAGGCTACTGGCCTCTTTCCATCTAGGACAGCTTCAAACTTTTAACTGTACTTGGGATTGTACTTTAGCCAGCCAAATTTACTAGTCAGTAGCTGAAATTGGTGCCCAGCTGTCTCTTCCCAACCCCCATCCCCATTTTGGGGAAAGGGAGTTTCCCATTCCAGCCAGGGAATAGCTCCTGAGGCATCTTGCTCCACATGCAGGGGATGGGCACTGGCCTCAAGGCGTGGAGTGCTCTACTCACGAATCTTCACTGCAGATGGGCAGTTTCCTCCTGTTCCTCCAAGGATGTTGCAGGATGCTCTTCTGGTCACCTGGGCCTCCCAAACTAGTGCTTTAGATATCTCTGGCTGATTACTAACTGCCCTATAGGACGAGCTGACTTTTGGAGCTCCCTACTCTGCCACTATGTTGCCCCTCCCTTCGTCTTCCTCACTCTGCTTTTAAGTATATGATGTGAACCTTATTTAACTTTAAACTTTAAAAAGTGAACAACGTACACAGGAGATGCACAATAATTCTCTGAAAAAAGAGACAGGATTTGTATGTATATATTGGTGCTAAAGCAGTAACACTGGGTATCTCAAGGTATTTTAAACAAGAATCTTGTTTATTCTAATTTAATTAAGTAGCTAACTCACTATACTCCAGCAGAACAACACAAACCTACCCCAAAAAAGTATTAAAAAGAGAAATTAATATACTGCTTTGTTAATCTCTACATGAGCTGTTCTTGTCAAGGTCATCAATGATACCCATGTTGGTTAACCTGAAGATGACTTCTCATTTTCATCTCACCTGACCTATCAGTAGGGTTTGACACAGTATATCACATCTTCTTCGTGTTGAACTTTCTCTCTGGGCCCCAGGGCCACACATTAACCTGGTTTTCTTCCTCCCTTGCTGATTACTTGTTCTCATTCTCCTGTGTTGGTTTCTCCCTACTCCCTTACTTCATTGGTGGAGTGACCCTAGGATCACTCTCCTAGCTTTAAATACCATGGTTGTGCCAAGACCACCAAATTTATATCTTCAGTTCAGGCCTCTCTCCTAATCTCCAACATCTCCAATTGGGTGTCTAATGCATATTTCAAGCTTAACATATCAGAAATAGTTCCTGATCTTCTCCCCCAAATCTGCTTTTTACCTGATTTTCAACTCTATCCTTTTAAGTTCCCAGGTTAAACCCCATGCAGTCATCTTTGACTTCTCTCTTTTTCTCACTCTCCACATCTAATCCTTCAGAAATCCTGCTGGGTATAATGTAAAGATATATTTATAGTTTGCCATTTTTCACCATTGCCACAGTTGCCAGCCTGGTCTAAGCCCTCTCACCCAGATTGTTGTATGTTTCTTTTGATTATAGTACAGTTATACAGACTTATCTTCCATAATGACTATTCAGTTCATTATTTTTTGCCTGAGGGTTCATGGAAAACTATAACAATTCCACATATGTTCTTCTTCTTTCAAAAAAAACATGAAATAAATGTTATAATGATATTTTGACATGGTTTGGCACAAACACACAGTCATCATTTAACACAAAACTGATTTTCTAGTGAAGGAATATTATATGAAAAAAATTTGAATTGTGAGCCATGTTCAGATGAATCCAAATGTTTAGCTTCTTCTAAAACTCTTTGGTGTGTTTGACTGCATGCTCTTTCCCTGTGTTTCAAAGAGCTCTCATGTTTGCCCTGTGGTTTTTAGCAAACACTTATGACTCTGATATTGAGTGACTGTCCAAAAGTCAATCACTTGTTTTCCCACCATCTTCCAAAGAAAACCTCCTTTGTGTCTCTCCTGCAGTAACTCTACCACCCTTAACCCACTATCAAGTATTCTTCCTTTGGTGAATACAATAAACCCAGTTACCTTATATTTTATGTAGAAAATATATTCATTTACTTTTAATTTTTAAATAATTCATGTAAACATGTATTCATTGTTCAATTGATATGCTTTTCTAATTGTAACAATGTTTGAGTATCTTATATGGAATGGGATGTCTAATAATTTTTCCCATTGGAAGCAATGTAAAGATTTTTTATTTAACAATGTTTCACCTAGAAGAAGAGTTTTCAGGAAGGAATTAAAATGGTTAAACAAAGGATAAATATGCTTTTTATTAGGAAATTTTTATAGTCTGCATTTACTCTATATGCTCATGTATGCCTGAATATGTCTCCCTCATACTGAATTTATTAACCTGAATTATTAATAAAAATATACATGGGTCTATAGGAATGGCAGAAAGGGCTACTGATAATGAGGAACTCAGAAGGTTCAGCCCATATTTATTAATAGGCTACTGTACATTAAGAAATGAAGGTTAATGGGGATTAATAATGCCAACTTTCTCTTAAAATATATTAATTTATATGTAGAGACCATTAAATCAATTATAACAGCTTAGATTTTGTAAATTTGACTTTAAACCATTAATTGTCTATTTCTTTATCAGTTATTTCATAATCTCTAGGGCACAGAATTTTTAAAACAGTGACTCCTTAGATAAGAACTGTTAGAGTTTATTAGTCACCAAAAGAGATCCAGTATTCATTTAAAAAGCTATTTTTCCATATATATTTATGGTTATTTGTAGTTTGGGATGTTTTCTTCTGCTCTTTAGAAATGCATACTGAATTTATATTTCCCCATGCCAATGGGTAGCCTTGGTGAAAATAAGAATGGAGTTGGATAACTGAAATTTCCTGAAATTCTTATTTTTAGGAGAAAATGGGAACTGGGCTTATGCCATTATTATGGATGATTTTGATAGTCTAATTCTGAACTAGAGAGCTCTTCTTCTTGACTGTATGCTAATTAAAACTTATTTAGGACACTAAAAATAGTTTTTCCCTCATACTTTTTGGGTTACCTCTAAACCAATGTAACCTGAAATCACATTATAGATTATGGTTTGGTACTAGTGCCTGGTTATAAAAGTTTTTATTTAATGTGTGCCTTAGAATGTCAATATAAATTATGATTACAGAATTGTATTGAGGGAAGATTATAATGGCTCTGTTAGTAGTAAAGCAATAGATAGAAATTGGATTTGGGAAGGAAAAGACTGAAGATTAAAAATCAGGTTGGCACCTAACTAGCTACGCATTAGTTTGGTCTAAATTACTTAGAGCCTATTTTTCTCATCTATAAATTTATGAGAAGCACCCACCACATTGCTTGTTATATAGTAGACATTAAATAAATACTTCTTCTGCCTTCTTTAGAATGTGGAGTAAAACCACTGATGTCTGAGTTTGCCTCATTAGAATGCATTTCAGAAAAGGAGGAAAAAGTTAAGTTAGCAATCTTAAGATATAAGTATTTGTATCTTACAAATTTGTATCTTACAAATACTCCTAGAATCTTGATATGGAGACATGAATGTTTGATTCTCATACCAAAATTTAAGTAAGAAATCACTCAAGTAGCAGATTAAATAGAAAGTGGGCAATAAAATAGATTAATACTTAATGGTGGTAAGAAGCTATATCAATTTGCCCAACCATATGTACATCATACACACTTAACCATATAAAGATTTCAAGAACTAAAAAAGCTTTAAAGAATATAGTTTACCTTTTATTTTTACTACAAATGACTTGTGGCAATGAGAAACTATCATTTCCTTCTTTCCTTTCCTCAGCTCATATGGAAAAACAAATTGCTTGCTATATAAAATAAAGATTATCAGCAATATTGCTAATTGATGGTGTAGCTGCCAAATAGCAAGTCACATTCTAACAAAGAATATGACCTAATGTTACTCAAGAACATTTCATCAATCACAAGTCAGAAAATAACCAAGAGTTAGTATTTTCTTTGGGTCAGTAATGCAATTTAATAGTGGCAGTTAGCATAATTAAAGGCCAGTAACCAGATTAAAAAGTCTTAGTTTGTAATTTCTCTTCCTAAAATATGATAAGTAAAATGATGTTTGAGTTTTATCCCACCAATTTGATTAAAAACATTTCAATGAGGATTTAACAAGTACCTACGTTGTGCCCAATGAAGGGGCCTCTTGGGGATATAATGGTAGAGGATATAATCTCTGCTCCACATGAACTTACAGTATGGTTGGGTAGAGAAAACTAGCAGGTTTAAAACAAAAATCAAAAGCTCAATGGCTGAAAATAAAATACTACTGAGTGCAATAGGAGATCTGAGGATAAGGAGAATCTGTGTGAGTTGGAATGGTTAGAAAATAACATTTTTTAGGAGGCAAACTTGAAAAAGAGGATGTGGGAATGGAAGGTATTTCAGTGGGCCCTCTTTTCCCCACAAGCTGGCCTCCACACACACTTAGCTGAACTGACACATAAAAAGATAGCTGTGTTCGCCACCAATTGTTTAGGACACATAAAGCTTAATGCTTTATGTGTCTCTCTCTTAGGGACAGGTGGTCCCTAAGAGAGAGAAACATATAGTGCATTTTGTAGTCATCAGCATTTAAATGGTGATTAAAACCATGAGCATGCACAAACTTGAGCAACTGGACTAAGGGCAGAAACAGAGAATCAAAAATGGGGTCATGGGTGAAACACATAATAATTTTAAGAGATGCAGGAAAATTATTCATCTTAGATGCTAAGAGTAGGTCATGAGTAGTTAATATCAAGGTAGTTTGAGTGATATAGGAAAAAACATTGGATTAGGATGGAAGAAAGTCGTGAATACTTGCCTTAGTTTGCCAAAGGGCTGCCAATCCAAAGTATGAGAAATGGGTTGCCTTTTACAAAGAGGATTTATTTGGGGATAAAAGCTTACAGTTCTGAGGCTTTGAAATGTCCAAATCAAGACATCAACAGATATGCTTTTTGAGTCCTGTCACATGGCATAGCAAGATGGCTGCTAATCTCTGCGGAGGTCCCTGCTTTCCCCTCCAGAATCTACCATCTCCTGGAGCTCAGCTGTGGGCAAACAGGCATAAGGTTTGTCTCTTTTCGGGCCTTCTTTCTCAGTCTCGGGTGCTCAGATTTCTTCCCTAGTTCAGCTGTAAGCTATCAGGCATATGGCTCGTCTCTTCAGACTTGAGCTGCTCCGTGGGCCCAACCTCTTGAGGGCTTCATGCTTAAGCTTTGGCTGCTAGTGATCCTCAAGTCCTCCTTTCACATTGTAGGGTCAAAAATGGCAGAGCTCCCTTTTCCTATGTCTCTCTCTCTGTGTCTCCATTTATATCAGCTCAAGTAAGAGGGCGGAGACTCAACCTGAGTTAAGCCTCATTGACAGTCCAATCAAAAGGGTCACTCACCCACTGGAATGGATTAGTTCAAAAACAAAATCTTTCTTTTTGGTAGATTCAAAACAGAACTTCAAACTGTCACAGTACCATTTGAGGAAAGGAAACAAAGACCAAAATGAGTGGATTTGTTGAAGTTGAATAGTGTAAAGAAAAGGGAGTTTGTATGTGGTGCTTTCAGAAAACTGGCCTTGCAGCATTATTTAAGCTAATAATACAGAATTTGATGATGTTTTTTAATACCAAGAGGTAGAGTGATGGATGACTAGTCTAATTGATCAAAAAAGAGTAGCTCATCAATGTTAAAAAGAGCTTAGGATACCATAGGAGTGCTTTGCTGTAATATTTTTGTAAGCAGACAAACATTACACATTCTCCCTGCAATCCCTGCATTCAATTTGTACTTTGGTATTCATCCTTGAACTCAAATATGTTATTTTACAAATTTTTAAAAAATTCCAGCAAAAAAGGACAAAATATTTAAAGGAAATCTAAGACTTACTTTCAGTAAAATACATGAACTTGTAAAAGCCAAGAACAAATACTAAAATTAGAGTCAATTAATTTTATTCCATTTAGGAATCTGATTATAATATTCAAAACTGTGGTTTCTAGAGACAAATGGCCTATATTTGCCACTTACTAGTTGTGTGTCCTCAAGCTATTTACATACCCTCTCTGTGCCTCAGTTTCCTCATCTATAGACTAAAAAAATGGCCTTTTAGGGCCATTGTGAGGATTAACTCACTTAAGATTTTAGATCAATGATTGGCATAAATGAAATTTGAAAGTGTTTGCTAAGGTACTCTTTCTCCTTTAAGGTATTCAAGTTTCCTAAATGATTTTATGAGGTTGTGATGTTATTTCTGAGAGTTGTTATTGAAGAAATACATTAAATTTATTTTTGGCTGCTAGATTCTTGTGACATATATCTTTATCCATTCTGTGTTTATATCATGAGACCCTGTTTTCTTTTTCACAACTGGGAACACATGTACTTCATCTCTACACAATCAAAGGCCGATAGACTTATTGTGCTCAATTTTCAAGTCTTGCCATTGGAAGATTGATGTCTCTCAAAATATAGTCATCTGATCATCTGCTGACCAAAGAGAGCCTTTATTAAAAATATGTATTCCTGGGTCTTATCCCAGAACCACTGAATCATAATCTATGGGAATTGGAGCCAGTAAAATATAAGACTTTTATAAGCATACTCTAAGTTGATCAGATGCATAATAAAATTTAAGAACCATTGATGTAGATTGTTCAGAATTTGCTCATGTGCTTTCTCTCAATTCTTTTGATTGTATACTCTTTCAGGTATATTCTCTTTCCACTCTTTCTCTCTTTGGTCTTCAAGATTACAGTGTAAAAGTTTGAGTAGTTTGTTAAACAAAAAATTGATTCTAGATGCTACCTGAGATTTTGACCACAAAGTTAGCTACATTTCTTAGACTGTCAGTTGTGTTAACCAAGTAACTAAACTTTTCTCTAAATTTACTAATATAAGGTGCCCCAAAGAACATAAACCAAATAACAACAAATCTGGTACACAAAATAGCATGAACCTATGCAAAAACCATTAACAATGCCTGCATATCTCATGAACCTATTATGCTATCAGGCACTGTGCTAAGCATGGTACCTGTATTATACCATTTAATTCTCATGATATCATTAAGAGATGAGAACGAATATTTATAAATGAGGAGATGGAGATTTGAAGATTTGCAGTAACTTTCCCAAAATTGCCCAACAAGAGAAGGAGCTGGAATGTCAATCAAGGTATATGATTCCTAAAAACAATCTCTTAAATGCTATGATTTACTGTATATATTTATAAGTTGTGGACATTTAAAAATAGAACTTGAGCATCCCTTCAAGCACCACATAATGAATATGTCAGTTTATCTCTCATAATTCCCCAAAAATGACTCAACTAAAATAAGTAATAAAAATGTTCAGACATGCAGAGAGAATGGAGAGGTGGAATGGTGATCTCATCTCATGTCAACTCATTTTTAAAAGAAGATATTGTTGACAGGGAGGAGAAAGTTGAGTGTAAATGCTCATGAAAAGCAAATTGATTAATACCACAGAACCCTGGAACAGCTCAGGAATTGGAGGAACCAGAAACCTGGGTAAGTTGATGGGTAAGGAACATGCATGCATGGTAGAACAGTCTCTCTAACTTGGAAAGTACTACAAGAGCATGGTACATAAATACATACATACAAGTACATGAAATGCAAAAAAAGTTTACAATATATGAAAAGAAAGATTCAGGCTACTTCCTAGAGCTGTGTCTGCTGGGACCTCTTCCTGGCTTCCCTCTTCCCCAGTCTCTGCCAGGTCCATCTTTGATCAATGGAATCTAAACTCTTCTATCAGCTATATAATATTCTTGTCTATCATGGTCATTGTCTAGCCAATCAGCTGGAGTTGGATTTGTTCATCATGCCTGCCAGCTGCAGGGATTGAAAGGGACACAGCCCACCTTGCTTGTTTTGCCTTCTGAGAGTCCCTGAGCAAAACTCCTTGTTGCTGTTATAGGTGACAGTTTAGTGATCAAATAATTAGTCATCAGAACCATGGTACTTTCAAGAATGAAAGTGGCTGCTATTAATTATACCGAAATAACTGGTATAAACCAGGATAGTTGGGTCTAGTAAGAAGTGTAGTTATCCCATCAATGGCCCAACCTAGACTCCTCTTGGCCATTTCAAGGACTTAGGAGCTCAGAAATCCATTTGTGACACATCTTTTGGAAGCTCAGTTCCTGTACTGAAACAGAGAAATTAAGTAAAAGAACATGACACCCAACAGTATACACCAATTCACCTTCTTCCTTCCCTCACTTGCAGAAAATATCTGGGATTTGTGGCAGCCATCAACGGAGGTGCTTAGCTCTCATTAAGACTAACTACGAGACAAGGTCCGTGGCTGGTCAAGAAGGGATTAAGGATACCCGATTTGTGGAGGAAGACTAAGTACTTCAGGACTTGGGGCCTAATTTCACCCTGTTTATACTCTTATAAAGGCCATTTTTAAGCTCCTTGAGAAATATGCCTCATCGGGCGCTGGACTGGTTAGTCAATAACGGGCAACTGGACCCCCCCTCTCTGCGGCAAAGCCGCTGGGTCAACCTAAGACAGGGGCCTGGCCAATTGCTGCCATGGTTTCCAATGACGGGTAAGATCCAGCAGCCGTTTAGCACGGTCCTGACCTAAGACAG
>JAQZBX010013243.1:0-40109 GCA_029593785.1 Cabassous unicinctus | reverse complement strand
AGGTTATCAAGAAAGTAAAAAGAGAGCCTACCCAGTGGGAGAATATATTTGGCAACCATATATCTGATTGGAGTCTAATATCCAGTATATATAAAGAAATCCTGCATGTTGAAAATAAAAAGACAAACAACCCATTTAAAAATGGGCAAGTGACTTTAAAACACTCTTCTCCCAGGAAGAAATACAAATGGCTAAAAAGCTCATGAAAATATGCCTAAAATCACTAGCTATTAGGGAAATACAAATCAAAACTACAATGAGATAACATCTTACACACATTAGACTGGTGGCTATTAAAAATCAGAGGACTATGAGTGTTGGAGAGTTTGTGGAGGAATGGGAACCCTCATCCACTGTTGCTGGGAATGTAGAATGCTCTAGCCACTGTGGAGGACAGTTTGGTAGTTTCTCAAAAAACTAACTATAGAACTGCCATATGAGTGAACAATTCCACTGCTAGGTATATACACAGAAGAATTGAAAGAAAGGACATGAACAGATATATGCACACCAATGTTCATAGCAGCATTTTTCACTATTGGCCAAAGTTTGATTCAGCCCAAATGCCCATCAACAGATGAATGGATAATCAAATTGTGGTACATATATGCAATGGAATATTACTCAGCTGTAAGAAAAAATAAAGTGCTAACACATGGGATAATATGGGTGAATCTTGAGGACCTTACGTTGAGTGAAGCAGAAAGGCATTGAAGAACAAATATTACATGACTTCAGTGATACGAAGTAAACAAATTGAGCAGACTTAGAGAGTTATTGTCTGGAAGATAGGTTTACAGGAAATAGAAAGGGATGAGAAGATTGTGAGCCAATGCCCATACAGGAGCTCTCTATGATAAGGTGAAAGTATGTAGTTGGGCATTGAAGGGATATGACCGGAGGGTAGTGATACTGTTGAGTTGGGTGAAGCACATTTGACAAGTGGGTAGAGCAGAGAGGGTGGGTTGGACGGTCCATGGAACTTGGGAGAGGGTTGGGGGAGGGACCAGGTAAACACTGGGGATTGGCAGGTGTCTGGCTGAAAGTACAAAATTGGGAATGCTCTTATGGCAATATGACAAGGAAGAGTTACTGGTTTAGGATGTTGGATGGGGGAGCATTTGGGACAAGGCACACCTGAGGCAGACTTCTAGGTAGTGTGTGAGTGATCATTTTGTCATAATGTGTTGTATCAGTGGTTGGAGACCCACGTAATGAGTGGGAAGGAGCTGTACTCCCATCCTGGGAAGAACTGATATATTCTCAGAGGGGTGGGAGTCTTTTGAGAGAATGGGCTCTCTAATAAGAGAGGACATATCAGTGTGTCAAGAACTTATGGATGTTGCAATAACTATGAATCTTATCATCCAAGGAGTGAAGCTGGGTGGTTGCCATGGGCCCTGAGGGGAGAGGGAGGGAGAAATAGAATAGATGTAATGGGATGTATTTAGTGGGCAATGAAAGTGTTCTACAAGATCTTGCAATGATGGACACTGGCCATGATAAATATCATCAAAATTTATAAAAATATATGGTCTAAAATGTAAAGCATAATGTAAACCATTGGCCATGGTTAGTAGCTATGTTTCACTATTTATCAATTTTAACAAATGTACCATCCACATATAAAAGAGGTATTAAAAAGGGAAGGGGGGGAAAGGGAAGGATGTTGAGTATATGGGAGTACCCTGCATTCTGTATGTGACTTTACTGTGATGTAAATCTTATTTAAAAACAAAATGAAAAAAAGTAAGACACTGGGGAATAAGTGGAAGAAAATGTCTCTTTATGTATACAACAACAGATTTTACAGTGATGAAAGGCAAATGTCAAAATTTTTTTCCAATATTTTTCATCATTTTTAATATCCCAATTTTTAAATTTTATTTTAGTTTTAATTTTCTTTAAATTTTTATGTATTTTATTTCTTATACTTAAACTTACCTGTATTATTTCATTTTCTTATTAATTGTATTTAGCTGTTCTATTGGCTTCATTTTAGAAGAAGCTTTACATCACAGAATGGTTACAACTGGGCCAGGGAAGGATCATTGGTGTGAGGTGTCAGTGATTGGGGACAAATTAGAGGAAGTTCACCTAGACATACAAATAAGGAATATAAATGTGTTCAAATGTTCACAGGCATTGTCACAGTGGGTGGGGATTCACAAAATAACCAAGAGAATATTGAATTCCCATCCTAGAGAACTCTGTCAAGTTCTCTAATGTAGCAGCAGCCGTCTCCCAAGTGCAGGGGCAATGACTGGTGAAAAAGGATGGTTCATTGATGGGCCCTTGATATTGATGACTATACTTGTGAGCCTTTGCTCTTCAAATTGAAACTTAGCCTAGTTTTGTGGGGTGCCTAAAAGTTGTCTCATGAGAACCTCATTGTTTCTCAAATGTGGCCTCTCCTTAAATCAAACTCAGCATATAAATGCATTACCTTCCTCCCAGTGTGTGGCATGACTCCAGGGAATGAACCTCCCTGGCACCATGGGATTGCTACCAAGCAACAATTAGAAATGCAGCTGGAAAAAGACCTCAAATAAAAGGGGAAAAAGGTAAAGACAAATGAGTTTATATAGCTAAGAGACTTCAAAGTGAGTTAGGAGGTCATCCCCAGGATAACCATTATACATATCTCAGCAGTATCTCATAGAATACCAAAGTGGGGCATAGACCTCAAATAGTGGGGCTCCTGAGGGATCTTAAGACATCCAGGTCCTATGGTCAGGGCAAATAGCTCCAGAGTTGGGTGCCTTGCTAGTGGACCCTACTTTGGAGTGTGTGTTCCTGAGAGTGACAGAGTTGGACTCAGTTATGGCTTCCCTACACATGGCTCATCTGTCCTTTCTATTTTAACCTATACTTGGTGCTGGAGTTGGTAGGTATACATTCAAGGGACTGGAATCTTTGGGCTGTCCATGTGCCAGCTGGAACCAGAGCCTCAGCAGACTTGCAACACCTACTCTCCAGTTCATTGGATTCACCTAGGACAACTATCAAGGAGGTGAGGTTTGACAACCTCTATACCAAGGAAACAAGAGAGCCTACAACTGTAAGCAAGAAAGCCCCATCCACTGGCTGAATGGGATTGAATCCCCCTCTCAATTAGAGGTGGAGTGGACTTCACAATCCCTGACTCCTCAGGACAGGAGAATGAACTAGAGTGGATTTATTAGTATTCTACAATATACTTGTTGTGATTCTAGCAATGGAAGAAATTACAGCATTGATGTGGAGGCAGTGGCAACTGGAGGATCTGGGGGAAGGGGGAGGGAAAGACCGGTATAATTCAGGGGCTTTTTTGGGACTTGGGAATCTTCCTGAATGCCATTGTAATGACATATATATGCCGTTACATATCTTCCCATAGCCCAGCAGAATTGTGTAGGGTAGAGTGTAAACTACAATGTGAAATATGGTCCATGCTAAATGGCAATGCCCCAGGATGCATTTATCAATTGCAATGAATGTGCCACACTAATGAAGGATGTTGTTTATGTGAGAGGGTGTGGGAGCTGTGAGGAGCAGGGCATATGGGAATCCCTATATTTTTCACTTAACATTTATATAATCTAAGTATCTTTAAAAAATTAAAAATATTAAAAAAAAAAAAAAAGGTTTCTGCTTGAAGGTGTGATCTTGGGGAGAAGCTTATTTGGTTGCTTGAGACAAAGGGTAAGTAAAGGGGGAAATGGGGAGGAATAAAGTGGACATGATTTATTCTTGGTACATGCTTTCCATGCAGTATGAGGCCATGGGATTGTTTGAGCAGGTTGTCATGGAGGGCCAGTTCATTAATTAGCAAGCAAGATGTTGATGGAGGTAAGGTTGAGGCTATCTGTTGAAGATCAGCAGGACTTGCTGGTGTTAGCTTGAACTCTTTGTTACAGTTCTTCCTCTCAGGCTGTGGCAGGGGATTTTATCTGCACCACAAAGGGTTATCGGTATGTCAGCTTTCTTTGGTTAAGCTCTGCTTCTTCCTTATAGCTCCCTAGATAAAATGGAAGCTCAAGCAAATCAAGTTGGTTAGTAAAATCATTTATTATTCCAATCTCAAAGAAGAAGCAGAAATATTTATTGCTAGTGACAATGTAAAATGGTGAAGCTGCTGTTTGGCAGTTCCTCAGAAAGCTAAGTCTAGCAATACCATATGACCCAGCAATCCTACTACTAGGTAAAAACCCAAAAGAATTGAAAGCAGGGTCACAAACAGGTATTTTCACACTAATGTTCATAGCAGCCAAAAAGATGGAATCAACCCAAATGTCCATCAACCAATGAACAGATAAATAAATGTGCTATACAAGAGAACGTTATGCATCCATAAAAGAATGAAGTCTTGATACATGCAACAACATGGATGAACATTGAAGACATCATATTGAATGAAGTAATCTGGGCACAAAATGACAAATGTAAGTTTTCACTGATTTGAAACAATCAAAATAAGCACACTTATAGTCTAGAATATAGGTTACCAGGGAACAGGATAAGGATAGGGAATGGGAAGTTTAGGCTTAAAATGTACATGGTCCCTTAAATGGAATGATGGGAATGATTTGGTAATGGATAGTGGTGATGGTAGCACAACATTTTGAATGCATTTAACAGCAATGAAACAGATTTCTGAATAATATTAAAAGGGGAAATGTTATATTGTATATATGGTAACTGGATAAAAATTTTTAAAAAATATCCTTGGATATAAACTACACAGTGAACCCTAATTAAACCATGGATTTTAATTAATAGTACAATTGTAAAAATGTACTATCATCAATCATAACAAATGTTCCAGACCAATTCTAGGTCTTCGTCATGGAGTAGTATATGGCAATCCTGTATTTTATGCATGATTTTCTGTAAACCTACAACTTCTTCTTATTAAGAGGAAAAAAACAGATATTGGCTAATTTTTTTAAAAGTAAATAAAAATGTAAGAAATAGTTATTAAATGTAGTAAAGATAAGCCAGTTATAAAATGAATAAATCACATAAAGTTTGAGTACAAAATAAGATGTCCAAATAGTCAATAAAAATATGAATAACATTCAAACTCATTACTAATGAAATAAATGTGAATAAAGCCACACTGAGTTACAATTTTGTTTATAGCAAAATGCTAAACTTTAAAAAAATTAAACAACATATCATGTATGAGTTTGTGAGGAAACAGAAACTTGCAAAGTATACAATTAGTGGTCCAAATTGGAACTTTTTCAAAACACAGTTACAAACATGTATCAAATATTTTTAAATTGCCTTATGGTTAAGAGTCCCTCTACAAGAAACGTTTCTTATAGTATAACAGCATATGAGTTTAAAAGCTTTAGCTAATGGGGAAAATATTACAAATTTATTCATTTAAAGGAAAAAATTTGGAATTAACCTAAATCCCAACAATGGGGAATTAAGTTATTCATGGTTCATACAACTGGAAAAGGTACCGACCTTATATGTAGGAAAATATTATCATGGAAAATTATTCATAATGCACCTTTAATTAAAGAGTAGCTTTCAAAAGATGATGTATAGAAAACAAATTTTTAAAAATTAAGCCTGCAATTAGAAATACAAGAAAAAGACCCAATTGTCAATCTCTGGATTTATATTCACATATTAGAGAGAACCCTGTGAAATTACTCTTTCAGTATGTCAAAAGTTGTCAAATTTCATCAACTTTTAATATACTTAAAATTGACATTAATTTTTTCCTTAAGACGTTTATAAACTTCATTCCCTGTCACAAATATATATAATTGATTATTTCTCATGTCTGAATTGAATGCCATTGATTCTCCCACTTGTATTACCACTACCAATCTTCTATCTAGGCCCCATATCACTGATAACCATTCTTTCTCATGATTTTATCCATCCTGCAGGACTCAACTTGGGTTCAGCCCTGCCCTTCCTCAGCAGGAGAGCAGCATAAGCTGCTGGAAGCAACAAGGACACATTACAGTCAAGAAGAGTCCTGAGGGCAGGATATCAGAAAACCATATTTTCAGCTATGCCTACATCATTTTAAGAGTCTATCCATTTGACTCTTGACTTGTTGTTTTTATTTGGGCATAATTAGTGTCCAGCACTAACATCAGCTCTCAAGGATAACTTGTAACCTCAGTGATGTAATAAACTTCAGTGTATTCACCTTGGGTATTCTGCCTTGTAATCCCTATAGCCTAAAGAAAGAAAGAATACTAGATGTTTGGTCCTGAGTAGAATTAAAATAAAGGAAAACAGACGATGATTGGTTCAATAAGGTGTAACTGAGAAATCTATTCAAGGAGAATCAATATTTCTAAGCAGTGGAATATCTAATTCTAAGTTGCATATCATCAGAATTAATATCAGTGAAGAGGGAGTAGCTGTTAACAAACACATTCAATAAACGTAGTATAAAATTCTGTTGTGAAGCATATTCATGAAAAACCTTCAGTAACAAATCTGAACAATCATTCCCTTTTAAAAGAATTTAAGTCCAAACAAGAAACTTGCCCAATGTCAAACAAGATTGTGCAGCCAGGACTCCAACACAAAGACCATGTAATTAACCACTATAATATATTACCTCATTTTTATATCATTGTTATAGAACTTTAATATGGTTTATTTGGCTTATGTAGCTTTTAAACTTCATAGTCATTTTTAGAAATGCATCACATCATATTTATAATGAGGCTGTGACAAATATATCAGTCATGTTTATAACAAGATTGTGAGATAAAAGAGATATTTTGTTTTTTACTTAATACTCAAAAAAAAAAATGGGAACCTACAGCAGATGACTCAGTTAAGGTTAGTGTCATGAAAGGGACAAGAACTCACCTAACCCAGTGATTCAGCTCTCATGCCAATATATTATTGCCAGAAATGCTGCTCAGAAAAAAAATTTAAATAAATAAAAAATCTAATATCAGTACCCTAATCATGGGCATTCAATGCTATAGTTAGAATTCCTTTGAAACACATTGTTTTTTCTCAAATAAAACTGCAAGCTTGGGTGATCAACTTCCAGCCTGAAAACATGAGGAAATCCCCAGTCCCACTCCCAAGTGAAACTGCTGAAATGCACTAAAAACAACAAGAAGTATTTAAACCACCTGAATATGGCCCTAAGGGCCAAGAACAAATCATGAAAAATCTATCCACGTAAATAGATGAAAAAATATTGTAAGAAAGTCTACAGTTTATGGTAATTGAACCAAGATTCCTTCCTCATCCTGCCCCCATCTCAGCAGGTGCATACTCCACTCTACACTGTTGCAGCCTGAAACAGGGATGTCTCTCACCTAGATCCAAGTGAGAGTACCTTATTCCAGGGAGGAGCAGAAGGTCAGGATTTCTCCTCTTTCTCCCTTCTACCTATTGCTGAGAATAAGGTCTGGGGGAGTGAAGTTGAGAGGTGGAGGAACTCTTCTACACACCCACACAGTGGAATGGAGTCTACTTTGGGCCCAGGATATTGAGAACACTGGGACCCTTCTTCAAGAAGCAATTAGTACCCATAGGACCTTGCTAAAAATAATAAAAGAATCTGCTCACAATTAGTGGAGTTTAACAGCTGATTGTGAAAAGGGAAAGAGTAGAAGAGAGTCCTACCAAAACAAAGGTCCTCCCAGGTTGACTGGGCATATCAAAGCTATGCCTTCCTGAAGAACAACCTCAGAGGCTTAATACCAGGAAACAGTCACTAAATAAAGCTTTGAGCATTGTTCTGTCTGGATTGCTTACTGATTCATTGGAAAATTTCTGTGTCTGGGGCATAGAATATTCCAGGTGGCACTAGAAAGTTTTGGACAATTGATTATTAAGTGTACTACTTTGGACCATGCCTTGAATGTTTTCAAAAACTCACTAAGTCTAGAGCTGTTTCTTTACTTCCTCTTCCAATATTATTGGATCAGATGAATTCTATGAGTTTTTTATAAGATATTTTTTTCAGGGGGGATTTAAACAGAATACTTAAATTATACACCAGGATTGATATTATTGTATCACCCTTGAAACTACAGGACAACCTAAGTATGACTTTAGAGATATTTCAGGTTTTGAGGTGAGGTTGGGGTGCTCCTCATCTGCATGTGATGGCTTGGCCTGGCAGAATAGACAGACACACCAAACTAGGCTAGGAAGGAAAAGAGGGTTTATTCATCAGTGGGAGATGTACAATCTCAATCCAGCCTCCCCATTAAGGGCTTTTCTCAAAGATTTTATACCAGTTGAAACACAGAAAGTTAATTATCCAGTTGATATTCCTAAGGAGGGTCCAGAAAAATTAGTTTTTGTTTTCCTCTTAAAATATGAATGGAACCTGGGGTCTCATAATCTTGCAGTGATAAGTATGAGGGTGCTATGGATGTGAATGTAGAGATAATGATGGATGTGAGTAAAAATGAGGAAGCACATAGTTATTTCTGGTGCAGTTAAATCTGTAGTTCTATGTGCCTCCTAATAGGTAAGCAAGAGTTATATTGAATTTTTCTACCATTATAAGGTACAGTAGAATGCCTTAATATTCAACTATACTGGGTTTTTCTAGTATTACATTTTCATGCTAGTGGATGAATGGATATAGGAAAAGGAAGGAGATAAGAACAGTAACCTTCTACCAGTCCTTTCATGTTTAGTAAACATTTCTCTGGAAATAAAAATAAAAGTTGTGCTATGGGAACTAGTCTCATTTGGTAGAAAAATACTTTTTAGATGAGTTAAAGTTACATCCATGTGTTGCTGGAGAACTCTGGATTGTAGGTTCTTGGCTATGTTGAGAGAAAGAATTCAGAGATGCACCAGATTAATGAGGCCAGTAAAATGAATTTATTGAGAAATGAGAGAAAAGAGATAGTATGCAACCAAGGTGTGAGTGCATCCATCCTCCAGGCAGAGAGATGCACCTGGGGTCCTGGATTTGCCTTTGTTAAAGCTGTTCTGCCCTCACCTATTTTCTGTTCTGACTGGCTGCCTTTATACCTTCACCTCTTAGCTTGCAGGGAGCTGAAGGGGAAACCTTTCTCTTTGGAGTTATCCAGGGCTTCTTTTAAGCGTGGGAGTTTCAAACGGGACCTGGTGACAAGGATCTTGGGGGGCTTTTCAGCTGTAATGTTTGAGGCTTTGTTTTCAAGCAGCTGCCTTCCCTCAGGGGATGTCTGGACCAGGTCTCAAGGTCATGTTCTTTGCAGAGTCCCAGCTGTGATGGTTGTGGCTCTGTTCTGACCAACCACCTTCCCTTGTTTCCTATACTAACCTGCCTCATATGCATTAGCAACTTCATTATCCACAAGTAGATAAATGTATTTCAAGTTCACAGAGTCAGTGTTTGCAAAATTATTCGATAAATGTCTATACTTTCACAGAGGAACAGGATTTTGGAAAGGCATCAATGTTTGTCTAGTGGGTCACTGAATCTTGTTGGAGACACATAAGGTCTAGTGAGAATGGAGTCAGTAGAGCAATGTGAGAAAACAGGCATGAGACACCCAGAGAATTGGCTTCTCACCCACCAGCATTACACTATGTCTTTCTAATATGTTTAATCCTTCTTCTTCTCATGAAATTATTGGGAGGAACAACAGAATATATGATTCTAGTGGTCAGAAATATATTTTCAACAACAACAAAAAAATTAGTTTAAAATTTTCATTTTGACCTCTATCTTCCCCTGGACAGATATTAAGATGTTGAAAAATATTTATTTTATAACTTCAAAGGTATGCAGCAGTATATTTGATAATAATTTAATATATCAAAGAACATATATGATAGGAAATATATTTAAAAAGAATCATTTTACAAAGACTTATGAAAATACACAGATAAAGTAGAAAGACAATCCCTAAAACTATATTGCATTTGACTTCAATGTTTTCAGGGAATTGGGGTCTAAAATAAATAAGACCACAAATTTTATTTCATGTTTTTCCAAGTGACTATCTCAATGAGTTGTATATGGTTGTATTAGTCAGCCAAAGGGGAGCTAATGTGAAATACCAGAAATGGGTTGGTCTTTATAAAGGGTATTTATTTGGAGAAGTCCACAGTTACCAGGCCATAAAGCGTAAGTTTCTTCTCTCACCAAAGTCCATTGCCACATGTTGGAACAACACAGCTGCCAGTGTTTGCCAAGATTCAGGCTTCTTGGGTTCCTCTCTTCCTGGGGCTGCATTTCTCTCTGGGCTTAGGTCCTCTGTTTCCTTCACAAGGTCATCTGTAGACTATCAGGTGAACGGCTCACTTCTCTTCTCATGGGGCCTTCTCTCCAACATCAAAACTCCAACATCAAAACTTCTTCTCAAAAAACTACTCCCTCTGTCCTTTGCCTTGCCTTTTATATTCAATTCCCCACCCTTCAAGGGGTGGGGCTCAACACCCTACTGATGCCCTAATCATAACTTAATCATGCCCAGATTAACAGATCAGTTTACAAGCATGATCCAATTATATTTTTGGAATTCATAATTACATCAAATTGCCAAACAGCTACATTCCACCCTCTGAATTCCAAAAATACATTACAATACTCAAAAAAACTTAAATCAGTAACAATTCAAGTACAAAATCATATCACAGGAAGTTTAAAGAAATACAGTTTGTCTTCAGGCAAAATCCTGTCTGCTGTAGACCTCTGAAACTTACAAAACCATTTAACTGCTTCCAAAACACAACTGGAAAGACAAAGGATAAACATTTTCATTATCTTAAGGAGAAATTGGGATGTTAAACAGGAGTCATTGGTCCTGTACAGTTCAGTAAAATTGCAGGACATCCTCCATTCGATTTCAAAGTCGGAGAGTCGTTCTTAAAACAATGGTTTCTTCTCCTTGGAGACACATGGGGACCCACCCTTTCCACAGGATTGCCCAATGGCCATTTTCTTGGTTCCACCCTCATCAAGCATCTGGGTGTTGATCAAGCTCCAGACCTCACCCTCCCAGAGTGTTGGGTGATTGCCACACCTTACCCAATCTTTGGGTTAGAGTCTTAGCCCCCTAGTACAGTGAGGTGAAGAAAACATTCCCCCTAACCTTTGGCATACAGGTTCAACCCTCTGAGAGCAACGAGTTGACCACCTGGCCTTCCCTAACCTTTGGCATACAGGTTCAACCCTCTCAGAGCAATGGGTTGACCACCTGGCCTTCTCTAATCCATGGGGGATAGGTAAACCCCTCTCAGACCTATGGAGTGCTGACCTTAACCGCCCTAATCTTGAGGAATGTGCTCCACCCTCCCTGTACCCTGGGGCAGCAAAACTCTTCCTGAACATTGGGTGGGGATATCCACCCTCTTCAAATCCTGGGGCAAACTCACCCTCTCTGTATACATGGGTGGGGCTTCTCTCTTGACTCAAGGTGATGTCTTAGTTCCAGATCTCAGCTTCCATGATTTTTTTCTTTAAAGCTGTTTCTCCTTCAATCTTTGCTTTCTATGTCCTCTTTTGTCCAAGCTGACAGTGGTTTTGTTCGTACAGCTCTCTCAAAAACTCTGTTGGTTTAGCATGCAGGAAGCAGGGGTCCAAGCCATCAGACAGTAAGACTTTCCACAAGTCTTTCCGAGATAACAGCATCTTCAATTCTGATTTACAAGTTCCAGGTTTAGCTAAGTCTTCAAATGGGGCATTTTCATCTGGGAATTTCATTTCCAGAAACTTGGAAGTTCCAGAATCAGTTTCTGTTTTCTTTGTGCCCAAAAGTTCAGTCCTTAGTGTATTTCTCTCATCTAGTATTTTGCTATAAGCTGCAAAGAGAAGCCAAGCCTCATTCTCTGAGTTTGCTTTGGAAAGTTCTTCTGCTAAATGCTCAGGTTCACCATTTTCAAATTCTGTCTTCCATATAACACCAGGATTTAATCTTGCTAAGTTTTCTGCAACTTTAAAACATAGATCGCCTTTCCTCCAATTTCCAATAATAGTTTCATCTTTTAGTTTTAAGGCATCATAAAAGTCTCTTTAGCATCCATATTACTATCAACAGTTTCTTCAAAGTGATCTAGGCCTTTTCCATCAAGCATTTCACAATTCTTCCAAAAAATACCCCTTACCCATTTATAAAACTCTTCCAACCTTTTGGTAATTGCAAAAGCACTTCCCCACTCTTCCGTACCAAATTCTGTATTAGTCAGCCAAAAGGGTGCTAATGTGAAATACCAGAAATAGGTTGGTCTTTATAAAGGGTATTTATTTAGGTAGAAGTCCACAGTTACCAGGCCATAAAGCATAAGTTTCTTCTCTCACCAAAGTCCATTGCCACTTGTTGGAGCAAGACTTCTGCCGATGTTTGCTAGGGTTCAGGCTTCTTGGATTCCTCTCTTCCCGGGGCTGCATTTCTCTCTGGGCTTTGCTTCTCTCCACAAGGTCATCTGTAGACTATCAGGAGAATGGTTCACTTCTCTTCTCCTGGGGCCTTCTCTCCAACATCATAACTCCCACATCAAAACTGTTTCTCCAAAAACTGCTCCCTCTGTCTTTTGCTTTGGCTTTTATATTCAATTCCCCACCCACCACGGGGTGGGACTCAACACCCTACTGATGCCCTAATCATAACTTAATCATGCCCAGATTAACAGATCAATTTACAAGCATGATCCAATTATATTTTTGGAATTCATAATTACATCAAATTGCCAAAGGGCTACAATGGTGAATACCATTTAATATAAGGATGGTAAGAGGTTTAGAAATTCTGTTGGAATTGCCAAACTGAAAAACAGCATGTTGTAAATTTCAATTATTTCTAATCTGTGTTATAAAATTAATGGAATTATAACAAAAAAGACACATGGAAGGAAGTAGAAAAGAGACAAGGTTTGTGTAAACTTCGGGAACATTTTGATGATTTCCAGTCAATCATAGACAATATAAAAAAAGTGAACAATGATGTGAAACACTGTATAACAGCAACTTTGAATTTACTTTTTGAATATTGCATTCTGTCTTTGAGGGCCCCAATTTTCACATACAGATATAGCTAGGGATGTAGATCAATTACCAAAAGAAGTTTGCACTGAGATAATTGTATGTATTGCTAGGAAGATAAATCCACAAGGAGGAAAGAGGTAGTTTACAAAATGAAGGAAAGAACTTAATGTTGAAAATTACTGAGGTATTAATCACTGCCACTGAGGTTTTCTGGTTTGATTTTTATGTGTTGATTTTTTATTATTTTTTAAAGATACTTAGATTACATAAAAGTTACATTAAAAATAAAAGGGATTCCCATATGCCCTGCTCCCCACACCTCCCACATTTCCCACACTAACAACATCTTTCATTAATGTGATACATTCATTGTAATTGATGAACATATTTTGGAGGATTGCCACAAAGCATGAAATATAGTTTTCATTTGCATTTACACTCTGTTCCACTCAATTGTAGGTTATGGCAAGATATATAATGACCTGTATGTGTGATTGCAATGTCATTTAGGGTGATTCCCAAGTGACGAAAATGTCCCCATATTAAAACTGTTTTTCCCTCTCCCTGCCCTCAGAACCTCCAGTGGCCACAGCCTCCACATCAATAATATAATTTCTTCCATTGGTAGAATCACAAGTCTATAGTAGAATACCAGTAAGTCTACATTAGTCCATAGTTCATTCCATGTCCTAAGGATTCAGGGGTGGTGATGCACACTCCACCTCTAATTGGGAGGGGGCTAAGATCCCAAATGGCAGATGGATGGGACTCTCTTGCTTGAAGTTGTAGACTCTTTTGTTTCTTGGTATGGTGGTTGTCCATCATCTCCTCCTTGTTAGTTGTCCTGGGTGATTCCAATGAACTGGATGGTAGATGTTGCAACTCAGAAGAGATTCAGGGCCCAGCTGGCACATGGACTGCCCAAAAGTTTAAGTCTCTTGGATGTACACTTAGTAACTCTAGCACTAATTATAAGTTCAAATACAAGGGAGAGTAGAGTCATGTGTAGGGAAATCACAACTGAGTCCAACTCTGTCACATTGGGAAGCATAAATTCCACAGTAAGGCCCACTGGCAAGGCACCAAAGTCCTGAGCTATGTGCCCTGACTATAGTGTCTGGAAGTCTCCAGAGCCCTCAGGAGCTCCACTATTTGGGGTAGTATCTACTTTGGCTGTCAATGAGATCTTGCTGATTTGTGCACAAGCGTAAATTCTGGAATGACTGCCCTACTCACTTTTAAGTGTCATAGCCATATAAACACATTTGCTTTTACAATTTACCCCTTTTAGTCAAGGGCTTTTTCCAGTTGCATTGCTAGTTGGTGCTTGGTAGTAATTCCTTGTTGCCAGGGATACTCATCCCTGGGAGTCATGTCCCACACTGGAGGAAGTTATTGCACTTATATGCTGAGTTTTGCTTAGAGAAAGGCCACATTTAAACAACATGGAGGCTCTCAGGAGGTAACTCTTAGGCACCCCATAAGACTAGGCTAAGTTTCAATTTCAAGAGTAAAGGTTCATAAGCACAGTCATCAATATCAAAGGCCCATCAATGGACTGTCCTCCTTCACTACTCATTGCCCCTGTACTTGGGGGATTTTTACTGCTCCATTAAAGAATGTGGCAGTGATCCCCAGGATGGGAATTTGATATTCTATCCTGTATTGTGTGAATCTCTACACACCATGACACTGCCCTATGAATATTTGAACACATTGGTGTGCTTTATATGTATGCTTAGGTGAACATCCTCCCATGTATTCCCCCATCACTGATACCACACATCAATCATCCTCCCCTGCCACAGTTTTGAGCCTTCTGTGATCCAAATGTTTAAAATTGGAGCCAATAAAATAGCCAAATACAATTAAAAAGAAAATGAAATAATAATATTGTTTTAAAAATAAAAAATAAATATTTTTAAAAAGTAAAAATAATTTGGAATTAATAAAAATAATGAAAAATTATTGTAAATTTTTTTTGACATTTTGGCTTTCATCATGGTAAGACCTGTATGTACAGTCCTGTATGTACAGTGACTTTTTCTTCCATTTATTCCCCCAGTGTCTTACTTTTTTCATTTTGTCATCAGTGACATTTTAGGTAACAGAAAAGTCATGTACCGAACACAGGGGACTCCCATACACCCAACATCCTTCCCACTTCCCCCTTCCCTGATTAATAACATTTTATATGTGGGTGGTACATTTGATACAACTGATGTACTAATATTGAATCAGCTACTAATCATCATAAATGGTTTACATTATGGTTAACATTTTGAATGATATATATTTATAAATTTTTATGAAATTTAACATGACCTGTGTCTGTGTCCACCACTGCAAGATCATGTAGAACACTTCCACTGCCCATTAAATACCCCCTATTCTATCTATTCTATTCCTCCCTCCCCCTCCCCTAGGGACCCATGGCAACCACTAGCCTTCACTTCTTGAAGGCCAAGATTCATAGTTACTTACAACAACACTGAGGGCTTGATATACTGGTCTGATTTCCTGCCCCCCCCAATAGGTGCAGCCCATGTTCTTGAGAGATCCCCACCCCTCTATTTGAGTACTTAGCATGCCTTCCCAGGATGGGAGTCCAAAACCTTACTGCTCATTATGTGGGTCTTCACCCAATGATATTACATTGATATTACATTGATATGAACACTCACAAACTCCATAAAAGCCTGCCCCAGGTTCTTCCTGTCCCTAGTGGCCCCCACATTCAACACCCTAAACCAGTAACCCTCCTTTGCCACACTGCCAAAAGAGCACTCCCATCATGTAGTTTAAGCCATGTACCCACAAATACCCAGTGTTCACCTGCTCCTTCTGCAACACTCCCCCCAGTTCCATGAATAGTCCAACCCACCAGCCCACCCTACCCTCCAATGAACTGTGCCCTGCCCAACCCAATACTATCACTGCACCCCTGTCGTGACCCTCCACTGCACAACTACACACTTCTACCTTATCATAGATTTAGCCCATATGGACCTTGGCTCACAATCTTCTTCTCCCTTTCTGTTTCTTATAAACCTAACTTCGAGACTCTACCTCTGTAACTCTGCTCAATTTGCTTAATACATATCATTGAGGTCATGTAATATTTGTCCTTCAGTGACTGGCTCATTTTGCTCAACATAAGGTCCTCAAGATTCATCCATATTATCCCAAGTGTTAATACTGTATTCCTTCTGACAGCTGTGAAATATTCTATTGTATGTATATACCACAATTGTTTATTCAGTCATGTGTTGAAGGGCATTTGGGTTGATTCCAACTTGTGGCAATAGTGAATAATGCTGCTATGAACATTGGTGTGCATACATCTGTTTGTGTCCTTGATTTCAATTCTTCTGGGTATACACTCAGCAATGGAATTGCTGGATCATATGGCAGTTCTATAGTTAATTTTCTGAGGTACTGAAAAACTGTCCACCACAATGGCTGCACCATTCTACATTCCCACCAGCAGTAGATCAGGTTTCCATTCCTTCACTTCTTCTCCAACACTTGTAGTCTTCTGCTTTTTTAATAGCTGCCAGTCAAATGGGTGTTAAATGATATCTCATTGAAGTTTTGATTTGCGTTTCTAGCTAGTGATGTGGAGCCTCTGTTCATGTGCTTTATAGCCATTTGTATTTCTTCTTTGGAGAAGTGTCTATTCAAATCACTTGCCCATTTTTAAAATGGGTTGTCTTTTTATTTTTGAGGTATAAAACTTCTTTATATATCCTAAATATTAGACTTCTATCAGATATATGGTTACCAAATATTTTCTCCCTTTGAAGAGGCTGCCTTGTCAATTTCTTGACAAACTCCTTTGACGTGCAAAAGTTTTTAATTTTGAGGAGGTTCTATTTATCTATTTTTACTTTCATTGTTCATGTTTTGGGTGTAAACTTCATGAAACCATTTCCTAATACAAGATTCTGTAGGTGCTGCCCTACATTATCTTCCAAGATCCTTATGGTCTTGGCTCTTATATTTAGATCTTTGATCCATCTTGAGTTAGTTTTTTTTATAAAGTGTGAGATGATGTTTCTCTTTTTCTTTTGGATATGGATATCCAGTTCTCCAAGCACCATTTGTTGAAGAGGCCATTCTTTCCCAGTTGAATGGGCTTGGTGGCATTGTCGAATATTCTATGACTGTATATGTATGAATCTATATCAGAACTCTCAATTTGGTTCCATTGCTCAGTACCATGCAGTTTTGACCAATATAGCTTTGTAGTATGTTTTAAAGTCAGGTAGTATGATTCCTCTGATTTCATTTCTATTTTTCAATATGTGTTTCACTATGCAGGGCTTCTTGCCCTTCCAAATAAATTTCATAATTAATTTGCCCAATTCAGTAAAAAATGCCTTGGTTATTTTTATTAGAATTGTTTTAAATTTGTAGATCAGTTTGTGTAGGATAGACATCTTAATGATGTTTAGTCTTCCTACCATGAACAGGGAATATTCTTCCATTTATTTAAGTCTTCTTTTATGTCCATTAACAGTGTTGTGTAGTTTTCTACATACAAGTCATTCACATCTTTAGGTAAATTTATTCCGAGGTATTTGATTCTTTTAGTTGATATTGTAAATGGGATTTTTTTGTGGATTTCCTCCTCAGATTGTTCATTGTTGGTGTACAGAAATGCTACTGATTTTTGTACATGCACCTTATAACCTGCGAATTTACTAATCTCATTTATAAGCTGTAGAAGCTTTGTTGTAGATTTCTCAGGGCTTTCTATGTATAGAATCATGTCATCTGCAGCTAGTGAAATTTTTACTTCTTCCTTTCAAATTTGGATGCCTCTTATATGTTTTTCTTGTCTCAGTGCTCGAGCAAGTACTTCTGACAAAATGTTAAATAAGAGTGGTGAAAGCGGGCATCCTTGTCTTATTACGAAACTTAGAGGGAAGGCTTTTAAGATATCACCATTGAGTATGATCTTAGCTGTCGGTTTTTCATATATACCCTTTATCATGTGGAATACATTTCCTTCCATTCTTATCTTTTGCAGTGTTTTTATCAGGAATTGGTGCTGTATTTTGTCAAATGCTTTTCTGCCTCTATAGAGATGATTATGTGGTATTTTCCTTTCAATCTGTTTATGTAGTGTATTTACAGTGATAGATTTTCTTATGTTAAACCATCCTTGCATATCAGGGATGAAGCCCATTTGGTCATGTTGTATAATTCATTTGATGTGTTTTTAAATATGATTAGCAAGTATTTTGTTGTGGATTTTAGAATGTAGGTTTGTTAGAGAGATTGGTCAATAGTTTCCTTATGGTGTCTTTGTTTGCCTTTGGTATTAGGGTGATGATGGCATCATAGAAAGAGTTAGGTAATGTTCTCTTTACTTTGATTTTTTGGAAAAGGTTAAGCAGGATTGGTGTTAGTTCTTTATGGAATATTTAGTAGAATTCATCTGTGAAGCCATCTGGTCCTATGCTCTTCTTAGTTTGGAGGTTTTTGATTACTGATTCTATCTTGTCACTTGTGATGGGTTTGTTGAGTTCATCAATTTTTCTTTTGTCAATGTAGCCTGCTTGTGTGTTTCTAGGAATTTGTCCATTTCCTCTAAATTATACATCTTGCTGGCAGGTAATTTTTTGAATTATCATCTTATAATACTCTTTTTATTTCTGTGGGGTCAGTGGTAATATCCCCTTCCTCATTTCTTATTTTATGCATTTTCATCTTCTCTCTTTTTCTCTTTATTCATCTAGCTAAGCTTTTGTCAAATTTATTAATCTTCTTGAAGAACATTTGGTATTTTTTATTTTTTTCTAGTGCTTTCTTATTTTCAATTTCATTTAGTTCTCCTCTACTCTGTATTTCCTTCTTTCTACTCCTTTTAGGGTTAGTTTGTTGTTCTTTTACTAATTCCTCCAGGTGTGTGGTTAGGTCTTTGATTTTAGCTCATTCTTCTTCTTTAATATAGGCATGTATGGCAATGAATTTCCCTCTCAGTACAGATTTTGCTTCATCCCATAGATTTTGCTATTTTGTGTTGTTATTTTCATTCATTTCAAGGTAGTTAAGGATTTCTTTTGAGATTTCCTCCTTAACCCAATGTTTGTTCTAAGAGTGTGCTGTTTAACTCCCATATCATTGTGCCTAATCTGATTGTGTCCCTTACTGATTTCCATTTTCATTCCATTGTGGTCAGAGAAATTACTTTGTGTAATTTCAATCCTTCTGAATTCATTGAGATTTGTTCTACGGCCTAGCATGTGTTCTATCCCAGAGAATGATCCATGTGCACTCAAGAAGAATGTATATTCTGCCACATTTGGGTATGTTCTGTATATGTCTATCAGATCCAGATACTTTAATGTATTATTCAAAGTTTGTTTCTTTATGGATTCTCTGTTGAGATGATCTGTCTAATGATGATAATGGTGTATTAATGTCTCTCACTAAAATTGTAGAGGCATCTATTTCTCCTCTTAGTTTTTCCAGTGTTTGTCTCATGTATTTTGAGGTGCCCTGGTTAGGTGCATAAATGTTTATGATTGTTCTTTCTTCTTGAAAGATTGCCCCTTTTATTAATATATATTGTCTGTTTTTTTCTCTTACAATAGTTTTGCATTTAATGTCTGTTTTGTCTGATATTAGTATAGCTACTCCCACCGTTTTTTGGTTATTGTTTGCTTATAAGACTGTTTTCCAACCCTTCACTTTCAGTCTCCTTTCACCCCTGTGTCTAAGTTGAATTTCTTGTAGACTGCACATAGATGGGTCATATTTTCTTACCCATTCTGCCAATCTGTGTCTTCAATGTTTTTACTGTCAAGGCAATAACTTAAATTAGCCATATTTTCTTTGGTCTTATGTATGCCATATGTTGTTTTTATTCTCTTTTTATCTTTTTAGTTTTTCTTACACTCTCCTCCAATTCTTGCTCTCCTGTTTTTTTGTTATTTGTTTTCCTTTCTACCTGCAGAACTCCCTTTAGTGTTTCTTGAAGAACAGGTTTCTTATTAACATACTTTCTTAATTTCTGTTTATCTGTGACTATTTTGAACCCTCTCATTTTGAAGCCAGCTTTGCTGGATAGAGAATTCTTGGCCAGAAGTTTTTTCTTCTTTTAGCATCTTAACATTGTTATACCACTTCCTTACTTCCTCCATGGTTTCAGATGAGTAATCAGCAGTTAATCTTATTTAGCTTCCCTTGTACATGATGGTTCTCTTTTCTCTTTCTGCTTTCAGTATTCTCTCTTTGTCTTGAGCATTGGCCAATTTGATATGTACATTGTCTTGGAGTAGTCCTGTTAGGATTTATACTGTTTGGGGTGTGCTTTGCTTCCTGGACATATACATCCATGAGACCCTCTACAGGGTTGGGAGAATTTTAGCCTTTATTTCCTCCAACATTCCTTCTGTCCCTTTTCCCTTCTCTTCTCCCTCTGATAATATATATGCTTGGTCATTTCATGTTGTCATTCAAATCCTTAAGTCTGTGCTGGATTTTTTCTATCTTTTTATCTCTCTGTTCTACTATCTGTCTAATTTCAGCTGTACTGTCTTCCACATCTCTGGTTCATTCCTCTGCCTCTTCAAATCTGCTGTTATATGCTTCTAGTGTATATTTGATTTCTTGGATTGTGTTGTTCATCACCATAATAATCATTATTTTTTATGTATGCTTAAAATTTCTTCAGTATGTTCTCCCAGAGACTTCTTAATATCCTAAAACTCTTCCTTGACTTCATTAAGTTGATTCATGATATTTGTTTGGACATGTTGATTAGTTGTTCCATGTTCTGCATCTCCTCTTGGTTTATAGTTTCTTCGCTGGATTGGGCCATGTCTTCCTGTTTCTTAGTATGGCTTGTAATTTTTTATTGGTGTCTAGGCATCTGTTTATATTGATGGTTTTCTTCCATCGATTAGCTTCTCTCTCTACTCTATGGTTTTGTTTTGTTGTTTTTGAGTGAGGTAAGGTTTCACTTTGACACCATTCCTCTTATTTTATTTACTTGTTGTTGTAGCTTGCTGTTTTGGCTTTTTCATCTCTTTGTCCCTCACTCTCCTGGGAGTTGTGAAGCAGTGTCCTGGTCTGCTGTACCCCAAAGCAGGTCATCAAGGCAGACTTTATCTCTTTCTCCATTGTTTTAGTAGGAGCTGAGCCTTATCGGCCTAAACCTTTGGCCATGTTCCCAACTTCCAGGCCATTGTTTTTCCATGCAAACAACACCAACAACTTCAGCTGTTGCTGCAGTTTCTGGCTCCTGCTTTATTTCTTGAGAAATAAAATGCTCACTAGAAATGTGGAATATATCTTTTAGCTGCAGGTAGCATTGGTTTAGGAGGTATGTTCCTGGAAGTTACAGATTGGATTGAGGGCTGTGTAGGAAAATAGAATTAAACTTGGCTGTGGAGTTATCTGTAATATAATGAAGTGTATTCCTTATGAAAAAAAAAATTGGGACCCAGATATTAGTTAAACATATAGTTAACTAACAAAGTATAGAATCAATCTCACCTGGACAGTGGGGACCCTGGAAGGAATGCCAGCAACAAAGTTCAGAAGTCTAGCCCCAATACACATGCAACCCAACCCCTCAAAGATGTATGAAATCAATGAATGGACCCTGAGGGCATTCACCTAAACACACTAAACTTCAGCTGGTCTGCACACTCTTTTCTGATTTACTGTCTCATAATATTCAGTGTGTGATGGTTAGGCTAATGTGTCAACTCAACCAGATAATTGTGTCCAGGTGTTTGGTCCAGCAAACACTGGGCTAATTGAAATACAAGAGCTTTTATAGACTTCGATCACCAGTGAGTTTACTACATGGATGACTGATTACATCTGCATCAATCAGGGAGATTGCATCATCAATGGGTGATGCTTTTATCCACTCATTTGAATGTCTTAAAAGGAGAAGTGATTTCAATATTCAGAGAAAATTTCCCAGGTCATCATTGGACAACCAACTTCTCCCAGAAACTCTTCAAGGACCTTTCATCAGAACCCCTTGTTTGCAGCCTGCATTCAGAACTTGGACTTGTGCATCCCCACAGTCTTGTGAGAGACTCTTATAGAATCTCATATTATTGGCAAATATCTCCTGTTGATTCTGTTTCCTGAGAGAACCCTGACTAGTACAGCTTGGTACCGAGAGTGGTTCTTGAGGAACAGCATCTTAAACATGGCATGTCTGAGGTAGTTCTGGGAGTTTTGAAATTGGCTTTCTACTCTAATTGGACACAGGGGTACTAATGACTCCCTTTCCAATAATGAAGAGGTTGCTAATAGTCCATGGCATGAGCTGACAATAGAGGTACACAAAATAGCATCACTGGATTCTACTACTTCCATGCTTATAAGAAGCAAGGATCTGGGTGAGAATGTTTTCAACACCTTGACAGAATTTTGTGGAGTCAAAAAGGATAATGATGTTAGTTGGCTCCTCCTGGATACTCTGGATGCAATTGCAAAAGAAAGAAATGAGCTAAAGTCTTCACATTTGAAACTTAAATACCACATGAATGATAGCAAATTATCTACTTTATTTATCTGGTTATTTCCCCAGTTCCAGAATGCATAATTGGAATAGACATACTCACTAACTGGCAGAATCCCCATATTGGAGCCCTAACTTGTGGAATGAGGGTTATTATGTTTGGAAAGGCCAAGTGGAAGCCTCTAGACCTGCCTTGCCTAACAAAATAGTAAATCAAAGGCAATACCAGATTCCTGGAGGGATTGCAGAGACTGGTGCCACCATCAAGGATTTGAAGGATACAGGGGTTGTGATTTCCACCACATTGCCATTCAACTCTCCTATTTGGCCTGTGCAGAAAACAGATGGATCTTGGAGGATGACGGTAGATTGTTGAAAACTTAACCAGGTGGTGACTCTAATTGCAGCTGCTGTCCCAGATGTGGTATCATTGCTTGAGCAAATAAACACTTCCCCTGGTCCCTGGTATGCAGCTGTTGATCTGGCAAATCTTTTTTCTTAATTGCCATTAGAAAGTACCACCAGAAACAGTTTGATTTCAGCTGGCAAGGCCAGCAGTATACCTTCACTCTCCTACCTCAGAGGTATATCAACTCTCCAGCCCTATGTCATAATATTGTCTGCAGGAACATGATCATGTCTCCCTCCCATGAGACATGACACTGGTCCATTATATTGATGATATCATGTTGATAGGACCTACTGAATAAGAAGTAGCCAAGACTCTAGATTTATTGGTAAGGCATTTGTAAGGGAGAGGATGGGAGATAAATCCAACATAAATACAGGGTCCTTCCACCTCAGTGAAATTTCTAGGTGTCCAGTGGTGTGGGGCCTGTTGAGATATCCCTTCTAAAGTAAATAAGCTGTTGCACCTGGCCCCTTCTATGACCAAAAAAAGAGGCACAATGCTTAGTTGGCCTCTTCTGATTTTGAAGACAACACATTTCTCATTTGGGTGTGCTACTCCAGCACACTAACGGAGTGACCAGAAAAGCTGCTAGTTCTGATTGGGGACTGGATCAAGAGGAGGCCCTGTGAGAGGTCCAAGCTGCTGTGCAAGCTGCACTACCACTTTGACCATATGATCCAGCAGATCCAATGGTGTTGGAAGTTTTAGTGGCAAATATTCTGTCTGGAGACTTTGGCAGGCCCCGTATAGGGGAATCACAACACAGACCTTTAGGATTTTGGAGCAAAGCCTTGCCATCCTCTGCAGATAGCTAATCCCCTTTTGAGAAGCACCTTTTGGCTTTCTACTGGGCCTTAGTAGAGACTGAATGCTTAACCATGGGCCATCAAGTTACCATGAGACCTGAGTTGCCTATCATGAGCTGGGTATTGCCTGACCCACCAAACCATAAAGTTGGGCATGCACAGCAGCACTCCATAATAAAGTGGAAGTGGTATATGTGAGATAGGGCTCGAGCAGTTCCTGAAGGCACAAGTTACATAAGGAAGTAGCCCAAATGCCCATGGTCACCACCCCTGCCACATTACCTTCTCTTTCCCAGCCCACAGCTTTGGACTCTTGGGAAGTCCCTTACAATCAGTTGACTGAGGATGAGAAAACTCAGGCCTGGTTTACAGATGTTTCTGCACGATATGCAGGTACCACTCAGAAGTGGACAGCTGCTGCACTGCAGCCCTTTTCTAGGACATCCTTGAAGGATAGTGGTGAGGGCAAATCCCCCCAGTGGGCAGAACTTTGAGCATTGCACCTAGTTGTTCATTTTGTTTGGAAGAAGAAATGGCCAGAGGTGCATCTGTACACTGATTCATGGGCTGTTGCCAATGGTTTGGCTGGGTGGTCAGGGACTTGGAAGGAACATGATTGGAAAATTGGTGACCAGGATGTCTGGTGAAGAGCTATGTGGATAGATCTTTCTGATTGGGCAAAAAACATGAACATATTTGTGTCCCACGTGAACGCTCACCAGAGTGTGACTTCTGCAGAGGAAGAGTTTAATAATCAAATGGATAACAGGACTTGCTCTGTGGCTAATGCTCAGCCTCTTTTCCCAGCCACTCCTGTCATTGCCCCATGAGCTCATAAACAAAATGGCCATGGATGTAGGGATGGAGGTTTTGCATGGGCTCAGCAACATGGACTTCCCCTCACCAAGGCCGACTTGGCTTCAGCCACTGCTAAATGCCCAATCTGCCAGCAGCAGAGACCCACATTCAGCCCCTGATATGGCACCATTTCTTGAGATGATCAACCTGCTACCTGGTGGCAGGTTGACTACATTGGGCTACCTCCACCATGGAAGGGGCAGCAATTTGTTTTAACTGAAATAGACACATACTCTGGCTATGGGTTTGCATTTCCAGCAAGCAATGCTTCTTACAAAACTACCATCTGTGGACTTACCAAATGTTTTATCTATCACAATGGCATTCCACACAGCATTGCTTCTGATCAAGGAACCCATTTCACAGCAAATGATGTGTGGGAATGGGCACATGCTCATGGAATTCAATGGTCTTACCATGTTCCCCATCACCCTGAAGCAGATGGACTAATAGAACGGTGGGATGGCCTTTTGAAGACTCAATTATGGCACCAACTAGGTGACAATACCTTGCAGGGCTGGGGCAATGTTCTCCAGGAGACTGTGTATGCCCTGAATCAGCATCCTCTCTATGGTGCTGTTTCTCCCATAACCAGGATTCACGGGTCCAGGAATCAAGGTGTGGAAATGGGAGTGGCACCACTCACTATTACCCCTAGTGACCCACTAGTAAAATTTTTGCTTCCTGTCCCTGCAACCTTAAGCTCTGCTGGTCTACAGGTTTTAGTCCCAAAAGGAGGATTGCTGCCACCGGGGAACACAACAATGATTCCATAGATCTGGAAGTTAAGACGGCCACCTGGCCACTTTGGGCTTCTCTTACCTGTGAATCAACAGGCAAAGAAGGGAATTACTATACTGGCTGGGGTGATTGATCCTGACATCAAGGGGAAATAGGACTACATCTTCATAATAGGGGTAAAGAAGAGTTTGTTTGGAATGCAGGAGATCCTCTAGGGCATCTCCTAGTACTGCCATGCCCTGTGATTAAAGTAAATGGAAAATTGCAACAAACCAATTCAAGCAGGACTAACATTGGCCCAGAATTTTCAGGAATGAAAGTTTGGGTCACCCCACCAGGCAAAGAACCATGGTCAGCTGAAGTGCTTGCTGAAGGTAATGGGAACATGGAATAGGTAGTGGAAGAAGGTAGTGATAAATATGAACTTCAACCATGTGACCAGTTACAGAAATGAGGACTGTAATAGTCATGAACCCTTCTTCCTTGTTTCATTATGAGTATGATTGTATATATACACAAAATGAATTTCTTGTTTTCTTCCCCAACCTTTTCCCCTATCATATGAAAAGTTGTATTAATTTCACATCATAATATTTAAGGATGTCAACTTTAAGAGTGAATATTACCCCAGGACTTCCACCCTATTCTGTGGGGAATTAATGCATTTCCAGTTGTATGCAGGGGAGTTGAACATTGTTAGGCAGAAACATATATGTATGTTTGTTTTTGTTTATACTTAGAGACTAAGTATGGTTTAGGGTAATGCGTATGGTTGCTGAGTTAACAAGGGTTGGATTGTGATGGTTAGGCTAATGTGTCAACTCGGCCAGGTAATTGTGTCCAGGTGTTAGGTCCAGCAAGCACTGGGCTAATTGTAATAAAAGAGCATTTATGGGCTTCGATCTCCAGTGAGTTTACTGCATGGATGGCTGATTACATCTGTATCAGTCAGGGAGATTACATCGTCAATGGGTGACATTTTTATCCAATCAGATGAATGCCGTAAAAGGGGAAGTGAATTCAACATTCAGAGAGAATTTTCCAGCTCATCGTTGGACAGGCAACTTCTCCCAGAAACTCATCTAGGACCTGTCATCAGACTTTCATCAGAGTCCCTGGTTTGCAGTCTGCCTGTGGAACCTGGTCTTGGGCATCCCGACAGTCACGTGAGAGACTCTTATAAAATCTCATATTATTGACAAATATCTCCTGTTGATTCTGTTTCCCAAGAGAACCCTGACTAATACACAGTAAAAAATGCTCTTAGTCAGAGTTTTCTTTTTTATTAAAAGTATTTTAATATATTGTACATGTTGCCATAAATGTAGATTCTGGTTTGAGATAATCCTTAGGATGAATTTCCAGTATATTTACCAGTTTCACATTCTAGGTTTTGGGAGAAGTGACAGGCAAATTGTGAGAGATTAATTCACCCTGATAGATTCTTTTTTTAATTTTTAATTTATTTATTTTTTTAAGATTCATGTATTTATTTATTTATCCCCCCCTTGTTGCTTGTGTCTGCCGTGTCCACTCGCTGTGTGTTTCCTCCATGTCTGCTTATCTCCCCCTTGCTGTGAGGTCCTGCTGCATCAGCCCACCGTGCCACGCGGGCCGGTCTGCCCTCACAAGGAGGCCCCGGGAAGCGAACCCGAGGCATCCCATATGGTAAACGGGAGCTCTATCGATTGAGCCACACCCACCTCCTGATAGATTCTTAAAATATGTTTTTGTTTTAAACTTCAATAATTCTGTGAATATTCTCCCTTTCCTAATTTTCTAATAATCAGGTTAGGCTAAACATTCACTACATTAGAAACCATGCATGTGTCTCCAGACCTTGTTTTTCTCCCTAGGTCTGGTTTATAGAATGCTGGTGATAAACTAAGCCTGATTTATTCTATGATAATCCTGTATGGGAAAAGACTGTAACTTTGGATATCTTTGGTGAACCTTAAGAGATATAGCAGGGGGATGGATGTGGTTTGGGTGGTTGGGCATCCATCTCCCATATGGAGGGACCTAGGTTAACCCCCGGGACCTCCCGGTAAAAACAAAAAAAAAAGAAAAATATAGAAGTTGCATGGGCCACCAGGCCCTTCGAACAGGTGAGCCGCCAGGCCTTGTGCATGGGTGTGCCACCAGGCCCCATTTGTGGGTGGGCCTGTAGACCCCACAAGCCACGCAGCAAGATAATGACATAACAGGAGAGTGACACAAGGGAGAGCCAAGATGAGATTCACTGAAAAACCAGAACTAAGGTGGCTCAGGCAGTAGTAGGACACCTCTTTCCCACATCAGAGGTTTGAATCTCAGTGAAGACAGGAGGAGAAAGATGAGAAAAAAGGGCATGAAATGGACACAGAGAGTTTCTCAGTGAATGGACAAAGAAACAGCAAAAATAGGGCAGGGGGTAAAAATGGATAAGAGTAAATAAATAAATAAATAAATAAATCCTTAAAAGAATATATAGGGGAGGAAGATTCGGACTATAGTTAGTAGTAATACTTTGACAATGCTCTTTCATGATTTGTTAATGAATGTTTCACAGCAATGCAGGATGTTTGTGAGTGGGTTATGTGTGGGAGCCCTGTATGATGTTACACATGTTAGTTTTGTAAGATCACAGTATTTACTGAACACTTATAGTTTATGTATGTTCATGTATGAATAATATACTTTAATAAATTGTTTTTTAAAAAGATCAACAAAAAACTTAAAATTCAATAATACATTCCATGGAATGTGTCAAAACTGTATGGGAAATATTACATATCAATAAACTATTACCTGAGCACCATGCATCCATTCATCTATCTAATCATTCATAAACATTTACTGAACACTAACTATGAGCCATAATTTGTGAATAAAATACTATTTCTGTCCTTAGGGAACTCATAGACCTGGTAGGAGAGACAGGCAAGAGCCAAATGTCAATTATAAAATAGCATCATAAGAATTATGATAAGTAGGAATAAGGTTTAACACAGGCTGGAAAATGAAGGAAGCTGTCCTTGAGGAAGTAATACAAGATTTGTGAAATGGTAAAAGATGATGCCAGCAGAATGCAAATCATGCACATATAAATTTGGAAACAAACAAGCAAACAAATAAATTGACATACATACAGATAAACACCAAAATAGAGTTACCAAAGAAGCTTATGATATTTTGAGGGTTATTTGTGGAACTAGGGGAGAGGCCAGATGTGAGGTTGGGGAAATAGACAGGGCAGATCATGAATAATAAGGAGTCTGAACTTTTGTTGTGAAGGAGTAGGGATCATTTAGGGAGTTTAAGCAGGTTCTAGCTAATCCAATCTCTCAGAGAATGCCTATCTTCTCTCCTTTCTTTTATTCTCTCAACTGCTTGCTTTATTTCCCACTTCGCATGTTTTTATTCTATTTCCATCACTTCCCTCATTTTGCTCTCCTTTTTCATCATTTCTGTAATTTTTCAACCCTGAAGTATATCTAACAAGCAATACACATGCATCCTGAAAGAGTTGTCCAAAGAGTATAGTATTATATCAATAATCATCCATCAAATGTAAAAAAGGAAGCATGCTGAGTTGAAAAACCTAGACAAAAAGTACTACATATTGTTTGACTTCATCTTTGCAAAATATAAAGACAATTAAATTGTTGAGATGGAAATAGATTAGCAGTTATGTATGGCAGGGAAAAGATAGAGAGATTGAGATGTGACTACCAAGGAGTAGGGGATTTTTGTTTGTTCACTTGTTGGTTTGCTTTTGTTTTAGGTTTTTTTTTTTTTTCCTTTGGAGTAATAAAAATGCTCTAAAATTGATTGAAGTGATGAATGCACAACTCTGTGATTAAACCAAATGCCATTTCTTACATACTTTAGATGAATTATATGGTTCATGAATATGTTACAATAAAATTGATTTTAGAAAATGCAAAAAAAGAGAAGAAATGTAATGTTTGTAACTCAGGATGTACGCACCCATACTGGGAATTTGTTCTACAATGTTAGTTTTGATTTTTTATGAGAGAATTGTAATAAACTTTAAACTTCATTTTATTTACTTCAATGTTTGTGTGGTATTTCTAATGTAACATTACATCCACCTTGAATGTCTCCTTTTGTGTTTTGAAAATCTATACTTTTAAAAATTAATATTAATAACTTTTAATATACATCTAAAGTGCAGAAGTAAGAATTTGGGGATGTTATAGTAATCCTTAGTCTACATGTTAAGAGATTAATAATTTTCAAAAGTTTGATATTTTTCATTAAAATATTTTTATGTATGCATACACTGAATTATACTGCTGATTCTATTATGCAAATTTTGTTTGTCCCATCCAATCTCTGGTGCATTCTTTTTAAATTATTTTTCTTTTTTCCTTTCAGATAACACATTTCACTAAGTTCCTGGAACTTTCTACCTGTAGACCAATGCAGCATTTCCTCCTGGCCTTATCTACCCTTTTAGGTGTGGAAATTTTTCTGGGAAACTTCGGGGCTATGTTTACAGTAACTTTGATGCTCATTTGCATACTCCCAGGTACTTTCTGTTAGCCAGTCTCTCATTTATTGATTTGAGTCTTTCTACTGTAATGGTTCCAAAGATGATTTCTGACCTTTGTTCTGGGCACAAAAGCATATCATTCCAAGGCAGCATCATTCAACTACTTGTACTTAATGTCCTGGTGGATCTGAGATGGCACTGCTCATAGCCTAGTCTTGAACTGTTACATCACTATTTATAAGCCCCTCAACTAGCTGACCATCATGAGCCCATGGGTATGCATTTTGCTTCTAACTCATGCTTTGTTTATTGGTCTCATTACCTCTATGGCCCAGTTAATTTTTGTTGTCCATTTGCCTTTTGGTGACCCTAATGAGATAGACTTTTACAATAACCTTACTTGGTTTATCAAGCTTGTCTGCACAGACACCTACTCAATGGAGTTCAGGGTTACTGCCAAAAGTGGGTTCATTTCCATGGGTACCTTCTTTTTTATTTCCTGGTACATCTTCCTACTCAGTGTTTGGAAATGCTCTTCAGCTAGCTTGTCCAAAGCCTTCTGTTTTCTGCCAACTCAAGTCACTGAAATGGATTTTTTCTTTGGCCTATTCATCTTTATCTATGTGTGGCTATTGCCCACCATGCCATTGGATAAGTATCCTGCCATTTGCGACTCTCTGATTACACCTAAACCCAGCCATTTACACATTGAAGAACAAGTACATGAAGATGGCAATGAGAACACTGAGTTGTCAATTCCTTAATTTGAAGAAGATTGCCTAAATAACTGATGAGAAGACATGTTGTATTGTATATTTTCCAACCATTTCAAGGAAGACAAATATTATTCATAATTAAGCTCACCTCATACATATTCATAGTGTTTGCTTTGCAGACCATCTTATGGGAATAAGTATGCTAAGATGCCAGAAAGTCTTGGAGTGTTTTATCCAAAATGAAAAATTATTTATGTGATTATGTATTTTATTGCTCATTTGTGGACTACTTTAATGTACTATAGAATTTTTAATACAGAAGGCATATATTTTTGGTGAGGTCATATTTTAATATCTTATAGAAGATTTTGAAACATTTTACAAAATACAAACCAAAGTACTCTATTCACAGAACTGCCATTGGATATTGATATTTCCTTCTACTTATGGATTGGAAAGCTTTTTCATTTAAAAAGAAAAATAAGCTCTCTTTTATTTTTATTTTGAACCAAAACAATGTCTTGCTTCATCTTGATTTATGTTTTATGATCATTGTTTTATTATTTGTATTGAAAAATGTTCAAAAACAGTGGTGACTGGCCCTCAGTGATGATCTTGGGTGATGTCCTCTCCATTGGCAAACTCATTGGCCTGGGTGCTTCATCTGAGGTAGTAATGGCTGAAGGTCAACAAAGTGGTTGAGGAATGACAGCCAGAAATCACCTCTGCCCCATCATTGGGTTCAATTTTAGGATTATCCAACTATAGTTTGAGCATTCCTGAGTCTGCATGGTATTACCATGTGGGTCAGTAAGCAAGCCTATGACCCATGCAGCCAGAGTGAACAATGACTTTGCATCAGCTGGTGAGTACTGACTTCTGGGACTTCTCTTGGTATCATGACAGCCAGACTTGGTAATGTTTCTCTCTTGTTGAGTTATTTCATAATATTTTCTCATAGGGCTTGCTCTATGTAGTGTTTGCCAGCTTGGGTTTTGTACCTTGTGTGGGTGATGAATGCTCATGCTGCGTAAAAGGAAGTCATTTTTTGAAGTGATTGGCATCTGCCTAATGTAGCACCCTTTCTTCTCTAAATATGACCAAGACTTTTCCACTGTTTGGTTTGGAAGTGATAATTTCTACTTCTTGGTGGTTACAGTAGTGAAGGGAAATGGTGCTATGTAATTAATATGGCAATGTCAGAAGTGTTTAACTCCACTTTGTAGAACATGATCCCATCTATGGGATGCTAACGTTTGGTATTTCAACACAAGTCAAAGCTTTTAGTAACTATTTTGGTCAGTGATGTGCCTAGATGCAATGTTTTTTATGTGCCTATTCCATCAGGGCAGAGGAGCCCCTGGGGTCTGAAGTGCTATAGGTCCAGAGCTCCAGGTGGTGGAGGATGCATGGGGAACCTGAGTGGGCAGACTCTGAGGGACACACCAGATATATGTATAGGAATAAATTTTAGGAGTTTATCTCTCACCCATGTTGTCAGGGGAATCTGAATGCAAAGACTGAGAAGTTGTGGCCCTGTAAATGCCTGATTTTTATAAGAGCCCAATAAACAACCAGGATTTTCCTTAACCCAAGGACTCCAAGAGCCTTATTTGGATGTATCCAAGACCTCTAATCTGAAATTCATTACCAGTAAGACATGGGCATGGTGTGGGAAATGGCCTAATGTGCCAATTCTAAAACATGTGGTTTGCCGCAGATATGATTCTGTATATATGGGCTGTAATGAGAGTTAAATGTGTGATTTGCTACCTCCAAAACAAAATAAAGCCTAATAGGTGTTGTGCATGTCTTAATGTCTGTGGTGGGCTTGTGTTTGATGGTGGTGGGAATCATTGGGTGAGGATCCAATGATGCCCAGGAATTTGACAGGGTTTGAGTGTCCTTTTATTTTACGGGGTGCTATTGCCCAAACTCATTTCTATAAATGATGTATAAGTGTGGCTAGGTCTTCTTGTCAGCCCTCTTTAGTCATAACCCCTTAATTGACTGTCAGCTATCTAGTGCCAATATTAAGTGCTTTTTTTAATAAAAGGTCTTGGTGGCAGTGTTAGGCATTATTTATATATTTATGTATTTATTTATTTATTTATTTATTTTAGGTATGGGCATTAAGTAAAGTGTGTTGGCCTAATCACTTACAACAATGCAATTGTCCATGCTTTTGTGTATATCTTTCATTATTTAGTTGATGTTATGAATGGAAGCTTTGATGGGCAGGAATTGTGTTTTAAGGTTAGATAAATTGAAGATTAATTGCCTTTCATTGTTGGAGGCTTTAAGAACTAGTCAAATAGGTGTGTTGCATAGGGAAATGGTAGGTATTCACTCTTTAAGAAGATTTTGGATTTTAGGCTGGAGCCCCTATATACCTTGTTTCAGGTAATGTGGTATTTATCACCATAATTGGCAGGGGCAGTAACACGGGGTTCCCATTTGGCATGGACCACTATTTTAGTTTGCTAAAGGCTGCCAAGCAGTATATCACAAATGGCTTGGCTTTTACAATGAGGGTTTATTAATTTAAAACTTACATTTCTGAGGCCATGAAAGTGTCCAAATCAAGGCATCAACAGAACATCAGAAGATGATTTCTTCCTGAGCTGCATCTGTGGGTGATCAGGCACGTGGGGGTGACTTGGCAAATGATGGCATCTGCTCATCTCTTCACTCTCCTCTGGGACTCACTGCTTTCAGCTTCTGTCTAAAGTGGCTTCCTGTTATTTTCTGTATTCTGTTGATTTCAACTTCCGGCTCCCAGCTTCTCAGTTCTGGGTTCCTCTCTGTCTCTGCAGCTTTTCTCTCTGTCTGTGGGTTTTTATTCCTCTGTTTATAAAGGACTACAAAAAGAGGATTATGACCCACCTTGAGTCATGCAATCGTATGAACAGCCCTTAACTGAAGTAATTTAATCATAAGTTCCCACCTACAACAGGTTTACACACACAGGAATGGATTAGTTCTAAGGAAATGGTCTTACTTCCATGCTATTGAGGAATTTTCTCAGTATTTGTCTGTGAAAATCTTTTTTTTCTCCTTAACATTTTTTTAAACAAATCAATTTTATTCATACATATTAATTAAGCATAAACCCATCCGAAGTGTGCAATCATTGGTATTCAGTGGAATCACATATTTGTTCATTCATCACTTAAATAATTCTTAGGGCATTTGCATTTTTCTAATAATATTCATGATAAACAAAGAACAAACAAACAAAACTTATCACTTTTCAATCTCTCTATGCTTCCCTTGCCACACATAGCTGCTATTTATTTTCTTTCTCTCTAGTATATTTGTATTTATATTTTGTATAAACCTTTTTATATATGCTGTAGCACCCATATTCGTGTTTTACATGAGTTTTCACTATCTTACAAAGCCCTTGTTACAATTTCTACCTTTCCTTTAGTAATATACATGAACTTAGATTATCACTTTAAACCACTTTCATACCCATATAATAGCTCAACTAGTTACAAATACCATGATGTCCTTTCACCATTTCTATTCATATCCCAAAAATTACAACCTTTCATCCAATTTTGCACAGATTAACCCTCAGCTTTCCATTCTTTACCCTCATTGTATTTTCTGGTGACCTATATATTCTAATTATTAACTCCATGAATTTACACAATATTTTTAGTTCACAATAGCACAATCATACAGTATTTGTCCTTTTGTGTCTGGCTTGCTTCATTCAACATAATGTCCTCCAGGTTCATCCATGTTGTCATATGCTTCATGACTTCATTTCTTCTTACCACTGCATAATATTCCATTGTGTGTATACATTAAAATTTGTTTACCCATTCATCAGGTATTGGACAACTGGGTTGTTTCCAACTTTTGGCAATCGCGAACAATGCCACTATGAACATCAGTGTGCAGATGTCTGTTTGTGTATCTGCTCTCAGTTCTTCTGGGTATATACCTAGAAATGTTATTGCTGGGATATGTGGCAAGCCTATATTCAGCTTCCTTAGGAACTGCCAAACAGTCCTCCACAGTGGCGGTACCATTCTACAGTCCCACCAACAATGAATAAGCATTCTTATCTCTCCTCATCCTTTCCAACATTTACAGTTTTCAGGCTTAACAGCAGCCAGTCTAATAAGTATGAAATGATATCTACTAGTAGTGTTGATTTGCATTTCTCTAATAGCTAATGATGTTGAACATTTTTTCATGTGTTTATTAGCCATTTGTATTTCTTCTTCGGACAAATGTCTTTTCAAGTTTTTGTCCTTTTTTTAAAATTGGGTAGTTTGTCTTTTAGTTGAGTTGTATGATCTCTTTATATATCATGGATATTAAATCCTTTTTGGATATGTGATTGCCAAATATTTTCTTCCATTAACTCAGCCTTTTCACCCTTTTGACAAAGTCCTTTGAGGTGCAAAAGTGGTTAATTCTGAGGAGGTCTCATTTATCTATTTTCTCTTTTGACACTTGTGCTTTTGGTGTAAGGCTCATGAAACTACTGCCTACCACAACATCTTGAACAAGTTTTTCTAAATATTCTTCTAGCAGTTTTATATTTGTCCCTTTTATATAAATTTTAAGTTAATTTTTGTATAAAGTATGAGATAGGGGCCTTCTTTCTTTCTTTTGGCTATGCCTATCAGGTTCTCCCAGCACCATTTGCTGAATACGCTGTTCTGGCCCAGACGCGAGGACTTGACAGACTTGTCAAAAATCACTTGACTGTAGATATGACAGACTTATTTCTGAGTTTTCAATTTGGTTCCATTGGCCAATGTGTCTGTCTTTATGCCAGTAACACTCTTTTTACCACTGTAGCTAAGTAATACAATTTAATGTCAGTAAGTGAGAGTCCTCCAACTTGGTTCTTTTTAAAGACATTTTTGGCTATTCAGGGACACTTAGCCTTCCATTTTTGCAAAAAATGGCTATTGGATTTTTATTAAGATTGTGTTGAATCTGTAAATCAGTTTGGGTAAAATTGACATCTTAACAATATTTAGTCTTCCAATCTATGAGACAGAAGTCCTTCCATTTACTTAAGTCTTCTTCTGTTTCTTTTAGCAATGTTTTGTAGTTTTCTGAATATAGGTCTTTTATGTCCTCAGTTAAGTTTATTCCTAAATATTTGATTGTTTTAGTCACTATTATAAATGCAATTTATTTTCCTGATTTCCTCCTCAGATTGCACATCAGTAGTGTATAGAAATGCTAATGATTTTTGCATTTCGCTCTTGTATATGGCCAGTTTGCTGAGCTCGCCTATTAGTTCTAGAAGATTTGATGTGGATTTCTCAGGAGATTATAGATCTAAGGTCCTATCACCAGTGACTAGTGAAACTTTTACATCTTCCTTTCAGAATTGGGTGCCTTTTAGTTCTTCATCTAGCCTAATTGTTCTAACTAGAACCTCTATAACAATATTGAATAACAATGGTGACAGTGGGTATCTTTGTCTTCTTCCTCATCTCAGTGGGAAGTTTTCAGTCTTTCACCATTGAGTACAATGCTAGCTATAGGTTTTTCATTTATGCACTTTGCCATATTAAGAAAGCTTCTTTCTATTTCCATCTTTTTGTGTATTTTTATCAAGAAAGGGTACTATGTTTTGCCAAATGCCTTTTCTGCATCAATTGAGAGGATAATGAGATTTTTGTTCTTCAATTTATCAATGTGGTTTTGGACTAATTGATTGTCTTGTGTTGAACCACCCTTGCACACCTGGGATAAAACCCACTTGATCACGGTGTATAATTCTTTTAATGTGCCTTTGGATTCTTTTTTCAAGTATTTTGTTGAGGATTTTTTCATCTTTATTTATTAGAGATATTGGTCTATAATTTTCTTTTTTTTTCATATTATTTTTACCTGGTTTTAGTATTAGGGTGATTTTGGCTTCATAGAATTTGTTTAGTAGCATTCTTTCCTGTCCAATTTTTGGAAAAGCTTGAGCAAGATTGGTATTAGATCATCTTTGAATGATTGGTAATATTCCCCTGTGAAGCCATCTGGTCCCAGGCTTTTCATCTTTGGGAGGTTTTTGATTACTGTTCAATCTTTTCATTTGTTATTGGTTGGTTGAGGTCTTGTATATCTTCTAAGGTCATTGTAGGTGGTTCTCTAGTTTTAAAGAATTTGTCTATCTCTTCTAAATTGCCTAGTTTTTGGTGTACAGTTGTTCATAGTTCCTCTTATGTTCTCTTTTATTTCTGTGGGGTCAGTGGTAATGGCCCCAATCTCATTTCTGATTTTATGTGTTTGTGTCTTCTCTCTTTTTTTCTGTGTCAGTCTATGTTAGGGTTTGTCTATTTTGTTGATCTTCTCAAAGAACAAACTTTTGGTTTCGTTGATGCTCTGTTGTTCTTTTATTATCAATTTCATTTATTTCTCTCTGACCTTTATTATTTCTTTCTTTGGATTGGTTTAGGACTTGTTTGCTGTTCTTTTTATAATTCCTCCACATGTGCAGTTACATCTTCAATTTTAGTTCTTTGTTAATATATGCATTGAGGGCTAGAAATTACCATCTCAGCACTGCCTTTGTGGTGTACTATAGGTTTTGATATGTTGTGTTTTCATTTTCATTTGTCTCAAGATATTTGCTTAATTCTTTTGCAATCTCTTCTTTGACCCTTTCATTAGCTGAGTGTGGTGTTTAATTGCCATATATTTATGAGTCTTCTTTTTTTCCATTATTGATTTCAACTTCATGCTGTTATGAGAAAGAGTATTTTGTATAATTTCAATCATTTTAAATTTACTGAGACTTTTCTTGTTACCCAACATACGATCTGTCTTGGTGAAAGATCTTGAAAAGAATGTAAGTTTTGCTCTTTTGGGGTGCAGTGCTTTATAGGTGTCTGTTAGGTCTCATTCATTTATCATATTTTTCAGGCTCTGATTCTTTATTTATCCTCTGTGCAGATGATCTATCCAGTACTGAGAGTGGTGTATTGAAGTCTCCAGCTACTATTTTAGAGACATCTGTTTCTCCCTTCAGGTTTGCCATTGTATGCTTCATGCATCTTGGAGTACTCAGATTAGGTGCATAAATATTTAGTATATTTATTTCTTCTTGTTGAATTGCCTCTTTTATTAATATGTAATGACCATCTTCATCCCTTATGCATTTTTTCATTTAAAATCTATTTTGCCCAAAATTAGTATCGCTTCTCCAGCTCTTTTGTTACTATTTGCAAGGAATATCTTTTTCCAAATTTTCACTTGCAACCTGGTTGTGTCCTCATGTCTGAGGTGGGTCTCTTTGAGATAGCATATAGATGGCTCATATTATTTAACCCATTCTATTAGTCTATGTCTTTTGATTGGGGAGTTCAAGGAATTAACATTCAATATCATTACTGTAAAGGCATTACTTAGTTCATTATTTTACCCTTGAGCTTTCTTTTGTCCTCATGTTCTACTGTCTGTCTTTTTGCCCTTTAATTTACCCTTCCTAATAATCTTCATTTCTAAATTCTTCTTCAAATCTCTCACACTTGTTTTTTGTTTGTTTGTGTTTTGTTTTTGTTTTTTGTTTTGTTTTTTTCCTTTCAGGCTTAAGCTCTCCCTTTAATACCTCTTTTAATCCTGGTCTCTTGGTAACATACTCTATCAGGTTTTTTTCATCTGTGAAGACTTTGAACTCACCCTCTTTTTTGAAGGACAGTTTGGTGGATATAGAATTCTTGGCTGGCAGTTTTTCTCTTTCAGTATGTTAATTATATCATTCCACTTTCTTCTCTCCTCTACAGTTTCTGATGAGAGGTAAGTACTTAATCTCATCAAGTTTCCCTTGTATGTAATGCTTTGTTTTTCTCTTGCTGCATTCTGAATTTTCTGTCTTTCATAAGGGTTGGGAAGTTTTTGGTCATTATTTTTTCAAATATTCTTTCTGCCCCTGTTCCAGACTCTTGTCTTTCTGGGAAACCAATAATGCATATTTTGTACATTTTGTGTTGTCATTCAACTCCTTGAGACTCTGATCCATTTTTTCAATTCTATTCTCTTTCAAATCTTTCCTTTTTCAAGTTCAGATGTTCTGTCTTTGAAATCAATAATTCTGTCTTCAAGATATTTAAATCTGCTCTTACCTGCCTGTAATATATTTTTAATCTCATCCGTCATATCTTTCATTCTCATAATGTCAGTTATTTTCCTTTGCAGGCTTTCAAATTGTTCTTTATGCTTACCCAGTGTCTTCTTTTTTAAAAAAAAAGATTTATTTTTTCCACCCTCCCACGTTTGTTTTGCACATGCTGTCAGATCTCTGTGTGTTCTGTGTCTGCTTTTCTCCTCTTTAGTCAGCACTGGGAACTGATCCTGGGACCTTCCAGAATGGAGAGAGGCTGCTCAATCTCTTGTACCACCTCAGCTTCCTGGTCTGCTGCATCTCTTATTGTCCCTCTTCTGTGTCTCTTTTTGTCATATCATCTTGCTGCACCAGCTCTTCACATGGGCCAGCATTCCACGCAGGCCAGCACTCTTGCATGGACCAGCACTCCTGCCCAGGCCAGCACTCCTGCCCGGGCCAGCACTCTTGCCTGGGCCAGCACTCTATGTGGGTCAGCACTCCATGTGGGCCAGCACTCCGCCTGGGCCAGCTCTCTGCTCAGGCTGGCTTGCCACTTGGGACAGCTTGTTTTTCACCAGGAGGCCCCAGGAATTGAACCCTGGACTTGGTATATGGTAGATGGGAGTTCAATTGCTTGAGCCATATACATTTCCCCCAGCATCTTCTTAATATCCTTGATCTTTTTAGTCATATTTTCGTTAAATTATTTGAATTGATTCAGAAGAACTGTGTCATTATCACTGATTACCTGTATTAAATCCTGTACCTCTTTAGGATATTTGGTTTGTTCCTTTGGCTGGGTCATCTCTTCTTATTTCCTAGTATGACTTTTAATTCTTTGCTGATGTCTAGGTATCTGATTATGGGGGTGAATTTACTCTGATTGTCAATTTCTCTCTCTTACCTGTTTTTTTTTTTCACAGTTCTTTCTTGAAATTTGTTTCAAATTATTCTAAGTCTTTAAAATTGCCTGGCTTAAGTTATCAAAATTGGGCAGGAACTAACTAATGGGGCACACATTTTCTCCCAGGATTTAGGATACAGAGAAAACCAAAAGCAGTTTTTCTTCATGCACTTTCGAGACTGGAAAGCAGATGACAGTCCTCACTACACTTTTCCACGGAGGTGTTTCATTCTCAATTTTCCTGTGTTTTGGTCTGTCCAGAGCTGATATTCAAAGTGGGCTCTGCTGGCTGAATTCATTGAAGAAAACTCCCCAACATCCCCTCCCTTTTCCGTTCTAACAGCTGACAGGGAGGAATATGTCTGTTCCCCTCTGCCAGCTGCTCTGAGCCAGGGGGTTTACCCCAGCTAATATCTTGGGGATGGGGGAGGGGAGCCCTTCCCGGCCACCACTGAGGTTTGGTAGCTCACTTTTGTTGTTTCTGGGCTCTTTGTCTCACTGCCGCTCACCCTCTGGGAGTTGTGTAGCACTGTCCTGGTCTGCTGACACCCAAAACAGGTCCCCTGGGTAGCTTTTGGATCTTTCTCTATTGGTTTTGTGTGAGAGTTGAGCTCTGCCTGCCTAATCCAACACCATCTTCCCACAATCTTTCACTTTTTTTTTT